>VXBW01005888.1:1506825-1580849 GCA_013400375.1 Thinocorus orbignyianus | reverse complement strand
AGCCAATGGGAAGGGGCCGCGGCAGCGCAGCCAATCCGGGGAGACGAAGCGGGCGGGGCGGTGTTCAAACGCGGCGGCGGCGAGGTGCGAGAAGGCCCCGGTCCCGGTGAGCGCAGCCCGAGCGGTCCCGGTGAGCGTAGCCCGAGCGGTCCGAGCTTGCCGGCTGTACGAGAGGCCTGAGCCGGCCCCCGTGTCGCCTTTCGCGCTTGTTTTAGTGTGACACCGCGGTGTCGCGGCGCCGCCGCCGCATCGGCGGGATGGGGCCGGGGCCGCGCCGTACGGGCGGTGGGGGGCGGTGGCCCGGGTGAGCCTCAGGGCACAGCCCCGCCGCCGCGGCCCGGTGCGCTGTGTCTGGCGCAGGACAGGCAGCCTTTGCTGTGGGTTCCAGGTGAACTGGAAAGAGGGCGAAAGTCTGGGATGCGAAACCTTGGTGGAGGCCCCAGCAAGGAGCCCGCGGGCACAAAGCGTTACGCCTCGCCAGCTTGAGTCTCCCAGCTTACGCGGTCTGCTGTCCACTGCTGGAAACGCGGTACGAGGCTTCTTCGTGGACACACACGCAGACCTAAAGAATTGTAAAAATCAATGTGTTCAAGTAAAAGTCTGCTCGGCTCTGGTTGTGCCAGGCAAACGTAGATAAATATATTGTATAACACTTTCCATTTCTCCTCTTTCACACTGTGCTGTACCTTGCTCTAATTCTTGCAGTCATTTTGATTGTTTCAGAAATAAGATTGACCAAGTACTGGAACAAGATGGTATCTGTACTCCAAAATGTCAAGGCAACGATGGCTTGGCGGAAACACCAGCTCCTAGCTGACTTCGATGAGGATGAGAGCCCTGTACCTGACAAATTCAAGAGAAGGGCTTCTCTGAGTTCTCTCAATACTATCCGCATGTCTCTAAGAAAGCGAGTACCATTGCAGCATGTACAGCTGAATTATCAGAGGACCCCAGCTTGGGAAAGTCTGGAAGCAAGACAAAAGTGCCAAACTCTACAGACTATTAAAAGAACAGCAAAAAATGCTTTTGGAACAGTGTCTCAGGTACTTTGCCTTTGCCCTAGAACATGGATAGAGCTCAGGTTTTGCTTCAACTCCAGTACTAAGCTTTCTGGACTCTACAGAATGCTGTATTCCAGAATCTATCCAACACACTAGCACACTACAATGACTGTCAGTAACTAGTAAAATCTTTAATAGCCTTGCTAAATTATAGACAGGCAAACTATGGTTGTGGCAGAACAGGGAGGAAGGTTAAAAGAAAAAAATATGAGATGTAGTTTGTTAAGACTTTTACTTTATTACTAAATAAATGCTTTTCCCCTACTGTATTCCATAGTGTATGGCAGAGCAGCCTTCACAAGGAAAATGGGTAGAGACTGCCATTGCTTGCGAAGAATTGAGAAGTGTGCAGTGCTTTGGATCTTTTTTTTTTCTTTTTTTTTTTTTTTACTCCTTTTCCCATACTATTTATTAGCAGGTACTTCATTATAGTAAATCTAAATCTGGACTGATGAAAAGTGCTAGGGTGGCAAACTCAAGCTTGCACCTCCCCTTGGTGGAGACATCTGATTTTTAACTGCATCCATGACATGTTGGGGAGCTGGCTCTTTCCTGCATAAAAGCAGCAGGAGCTCTGTTCCAGTCTGCTGAGGTCCCTGATGAGTTCCAAGGACTGGGAGAGCAAATGACTCCAATGTGAAGAGGTACAGAGAAGCATTCAGGCTAGACTAAACCTGATATGAGAAAGCAAGCTAGGGATTCAGCTCCTTGTCCTTCTGGTTCCAAAATCCAGGCTAATAGAGTTAATTTAGCATAATGTGTTTGTCTAATGCTTCTTTTAGAAAATACAGAAGTCTTGCCAAAGCCCAGCACGCTTGACATTGACCTTTCCAGCCGAATCCGTCAGAAGCAACTGTACAACCAGTTCTACCAAGAAAAGTACTACACCTCAAACCCTTTGTCATAAGAAGAGTGTTACTCCAGCAGCCAGTTCCAAAGGCACCCCAAGATCTAGCAAAATAGCCTTGCTTGGGCCAACAAGGGTGTCAGAACAAAAAGAAGCAAGAGGTTTGTCATCTTGGCTTGGTAAGGGTGCAGTCCCTCTCCGGAGATCCAGAAGAGCAGCAGCACTGAAGAGCCCTTACTCATCACCTTCTTCTCCCAGCAGAAAGATGTAAGCCACATTCTTTTGTAAGCCTTATTCCTTTTTTTGTTTGTTACTGTGATTAGAATATCTTGCTAGATGAAAGGCAAGATATGAAAGTTGCTATCCTATTCCCCTGAAAGGTTGTGCTATTCGAATGGTTAAGAAATAATCACAAGTCCCTGGATAGACAGGGACCGAGCACTGCATAAAGCCAAAACATGAAACTTAACTCTGTGCTGTGACAATAACTTTGAGAAGAAAAAAAGAAGAAGAAGAAAAAAATCACTCTCCCACCAGGTAAGTTTACACCATGGGGACTGGTGGTGAGAAACTAGAGACAAACCTGAGTTCTTTGCTGATGCCTTTCTGGTAAAGAAAAAAAGGTCTCAATGTATCACACTTCTGCTTAGTTTTAAGTTTTCCAAAGTTGCTGTTTGTATTGCAAAGATACTTGGAATAGCTCTGCTTATGCTAAGGTCTTTATAGAGAGTAGAGAGATTCTTACCCCGAAGATTTAACACAAATTACATAAAGGAATGTGAGCTAGGTGCCAACCCAGGCTGAGGGGTTAGAACCCCATTGTGCTGACACTGTCATCGGTGCTTGCACACTCATAAGAAAATGCCTTTATTAGGTAGCATTATGTTAACAAATAGTCCATAGTACTCATAACTCAAAAGTTTAGAGGTTGCAGAAGCCTCTTACACCACACCTTGGTTAATCCACAAGGTGTTAGACTGCTGTAAAGGTTATGTCATTTTGAATTAGATGTAAGACAGTAAAAACGAAAGGTCAGAAGTCTGGTCACAGGGCAATTCCTTAAACTTCTTCCTCTTGGAATACCTAATGTCAAGTATTCAATAATTAACTGTCAAAAACACCTAAAATCCTCTAGAGAGGTCTTTAGCATTAAGTACTTTTACTTACAGAGGTAAGGGCTTAAAATCCTATATAATTCCAAATATTCAATTTTTACCGATGAGATCATTTCTAGGTAACTATAGGTTAAATATTGTATTAAGTTAATGATCATATCCACTGAAAGTTCATTGAAAGTTGCGAGTGAAGTAACTCCAATCTGACTCCTAATATTCTCCCATCTGTTAGTGATATGACAGTTTCTCTCATTCGTAACTGAAGAATCGTATCAACCAGGTAAAGTAGCTGTTCACTTACCTTGTCTACACCTGCATGCATCTGTGGGGAGAAAACCTGCTCTTTGGAAAGGCTTATTAACTCAGGCTTGTTTAAAGTATTGTTATGTGGAATCACAGTGTTCTTCTCTCATGGTCGCTATGGCTATTTCTGCTACAGCAGATCATTCTGCAGTCATAAAACTTACCTCTGTTGCGGATTTGTGAATCCCTGTGAGTTTGCAATGACCCACAAGTTGGGCTTTAGGCAGACAGCAGCTTTTCTCACCTCATACTAGAAGACTACTGGTACTAATGTCTTTGTCATCCAACCTCAGTTCTCACTGATTACTAATGAAGATCACAAAGCATGACAGAACAATTACCTGAGCTGTCTCAGTTTACAGCCTTTCTTTTCCATCCCTAGCATTGTCTTAGCAGTTAAGATGATGCATGCCGTCATAATATGAGCAGTTGATACCTCTATTGCTAGCATTTTTAAACACAGCAACTCTACCCAAATGGATGAGAACAAGAATTCTTTGCTCTGAGTTTCTAAACATCATTTCTAATGTCAATTCATCAAACCATTACCAGGTAAATGCCTCTATTACCTTCACCGAGATCAGTATTATGACATTAATATCTTCACCTGTTATGCTGGAAGTGTTCCTTTTGTTAAAGGCAAAATTACATCCTGAATACAATGTCCTATTTAAGCAACAAAGACAGGTCTAAGACATTGATTGCTGTAATCTTTCAGGAAAAATGAGAGCAGTTTCAAATGCTTGCCTGAAGCTTTAAACAGTGATATTGAACTACTCCCATTAAGCAACTTGTTCCAGTTCACCCGCATATGTAGGTGCATACAATGTGTCTATCACTGGTTGGTTTGTAGGTTGCCTACTGGAATAACTGTGAAATCATTTTGGAGGTGCCCTTAGAGTCTGGCATCCCATTTCTGTAAGGTTTAGTGTTACGGCTCCCTTTTCATCTTTTCCACGATGAAACAAACCTTGATCTCAAGCTGTTTCTAATTGCCAGCTCTGTGTATGGTTCTAACGTTTTTCATCTTAATGAAATAGATTATATGACAAGGAATGCTGCTGAAGTATTGCAGTACCTAATTGGTGTACTGCCATTTCCGCTTACTGAAGGCGACAAAATATTTTCTTGCTAGTGTTTAGAACAGTTAATACAGTGAATGTGTACAGGTCCCAGGCTTCTTCCAAGTTCCCATCTAATAGTTTTCCAGGAATCTGTGTGAAAAGCAGTTAATTAACCTTACTGACTTCATGCTGCTAATGGCAGTCTCGTTTTTCTGCAGGCAAAATGCAGTATCAAACTACTACTATCTAATGGCACAAAACTTACGGTCTGCGCGTCGATCTCAGGACTTTCTCAAGCTATTGGAATGCGAGTGAAGTAACTCCAGCCAGCACTTGGCACCTAGACAGAGGTGGCCATAACTGTTGTTAGTTTATGGGCATATATAAAGGAGAGCTCTGTGTAGCACCTGAAAGGATGCACTCTGTACCCTGAACAAGCCATTAGATTTTATGATCTTTCTTGACAAAGCAGCTCAGGACTTCCCTTGCTTTCTTCTGTCCAGAGAACAGCAGAATCAAAGTTGTACCAGAAGGTGTTATCTCCTGCCAAGATGAGGAACCACTGTGAATGTTACTTTCATAAGGCAGTAAGTGCTTTGAAACTCATGTTGACCTGACCTGTAGGAATGGCCAGAGCAGGGGTCACAGGCTTGGGAAGGGTGATATACAGGTAACAGTAGTATTTAGACTGGTATCCAGCCACTCCAAGTTTTAGTAGGAGTACTTTGTATACTGAAAGTACCAGTCTGTTATTTTGAAAGGCTGATTTTTTTTCCCTCTTTACAAAACAACCTAAAAGTTAAACATCATGTTGAACTGGAAGTTAATGAAATTGAAGTGGCTTGTTTGAGTTCTGCCCACAACTGCTATTCCAATGCAACAGGTTTCTGCAGAATCACTCACATAACAAGAGAGGAGCCATGGTAAGACTAATTCATGGTCTTAAGAATTGCTATTAGATTAATCTAATCCTATTAGAGTTTATTTGATGAAGTACATTTGATACCTGTATTTTGCTTATAATTACTTCTTTAAAAAAACCAAAACATTATTTGACAAGCCTATTTTGGTAGGTGATTCAGTCTAACAAAGTTCAGTCTTTCAAACTAAAGCAAAGATTTCTCAAGCTTCTTGATTTCAACACCAAGGCTGTTTTCAGTGGCAGCAGCTTTGTGCAGGCTTCTCAAATTCAGTCTAAGATGAGCCTTCAAACAAAAGACTGGTATGGGAAACTGCTCTAGGCTTTTATGCACATGTAAATTAATAAAACCGTAACTACTAAAATTTTAATGGTATCACGAAAAAATATGGGAAGCAGTCATTTTTAATTCTGATTTATCTGTAAGTAATGATTTTAAGGTTGCTCCCAGTTTTTGTTGTCAAACTACACTGTTTTAAAATAGTGGAAGCATTTGAAGGCTAGAAACATGAACATGACCCTGACTTCCAGGCTTTCTGGAGACTGAGAGCTTTAGCTTGTGCTATTTCTTGATGTAGTTTTTGTGTGTGTGTTTTTATTGTTATGGGGGTTTTTTAACCACCCTTCTATATGGAACGGTAGCTTGAAGTTATTCTTTGCATGTACTGACACAACTATAAAGCTTTCACAAAGACGGTGTCTCATGGAAATATTTTCTTATTTTCTTCAAAAGGAAGGAGGGTTGGAGTTTTGTGAAAAGTCAACCTCCAATCTAAGTATTTTTTCAGGTAATCAGATAAATTAAGCAGCCTCTATTTACACTGCTTTCACTGGCTACTCGGACATGTACAATGATTCTCTAATACTTCCCACATCACTGGTAAGAAAAATCAGTGACACTGTTTGCTTAAAGGCAAGGAAAGTTTTATTTGAGTAGTCTGTTATAAGATTTTAAAAACCAGCTCACATCAAAATCTATACCAGTTGTAGAAATCTTACTCCTTATTTCATATTAAGAAATTCATTATTGTACACTTTCAAATCTTTACAAGGCAGCCATAAGAAATATAAACATTTGTCACCAGATAGAACCTTCTCACTGACAAACAATATTTAAAAGTGCGCACTTAATAAAACTATAGACTGAAAGAACATGTACAGTTTCAAGTTTCCTTGTATGAATTCAGTTGTAAGTGGACTGCCCCCTCCTGTCCACCACAAACAGAAAAATAAGTTATGCGGAAGGCTTGGGGTTCTGTGAGAGGACTGCCATTCTGGGCTCCACACCAGTCCTCCCAGAATAACCTTGTCTTTAAAGCTTGTGGTCTGTGAATTATGTTTCGACATTGTAACCTCATGTATATACTACCTTCTAATACATCTCCTCTGCCTCTCCCCACCCTCCACCCCCCAATTATATCTAGTTTTAAAGGTAGCTTATTGAGATAAACACAAAGAAAGGGTAAACTGTAATCCCCTTACCTTGGGCTTAAATTAAAATGAGGGAAAGAGGAAATAGCAACACCTGACTTCAACACCAGAGTCCATGGCACAGGATTCTAGCTGCTCCAGGTAATTTCTTTTTTTTTTTTTTTTCTGAAAAAAGAGAGTTCTTTTCATCCAGAAAAATGTATTATTACCTCCATTTTTATGGGGACTAAATTGAGGATCATCTGCAAGAACCTGCATTTACACTTGAGTTATTAAACATCACAGAAGTCAAATTACCTTGTTAAACCCACAATTTCTGCTGAAGGTATGAACACGAACCGTGAGGAATCGCTGCTCTTGGAGAAGCTGAGGAGCTAAGTTGGAAAGTTTGGTGTTTATGGGAATTCTATCCTGTACCAGCTCCAGATAAGGATGGAAAGTGCCACTTTCTCCCCTGCATGCCTAAACTGAACAATTCAATGCAGAAATCTGGATTTCAGATCCCACATTTCAAGTTCTAATCAGAAATATGATGAAATTGCAGTGTACAATCTCTTCTCTCTTATTAAGCTGATGAGCTTATTAAAAAGGTGCCCATACTCCAAACTATCTAGTATTTTTACAATTTACTCACCTTTCTGTGGCTTAGATGAAAGAGAGAGGTAAAAAATTGGGGAAAATCCTATTTACCAAGTAACAATTGTTTCACTTGGACATTTTAAAAACTAAAAATACCAACTGATTTCAAGTATTAAAAATGTTCATAAAGTTTTTAGCAAGTTTAAGATAGGAAACAATAAAGAAAGAAAGATAAATGTCTTTTTTCCCCTTCTAAGTTTATTTTGTGAGGTACCTGATGATACTATAGATCTAATCGCTGGGCATTTGCTTAAATACAAGCATTGGCAGTGCCCTGCCCTGAAGATTGCAATGTATAAATGGGACAACTTCATCACTAACAATGGCAAACAAAAGCTATTTTGCAGAACAGTGGAGCTTCCAAAGAAAACGTCATCATTCTGCTTATTTTAATAGATTAAGGTGTGTCTTTTTTTTCTTTCTCTAGTTTACTGTTAGTTCCACAACTAGTGCAACTTTTAACTGTTTAGAAGTGATTTCCCTATATACTAGAGGAATAGGAGAAAATCTGTAAGAATTAAGACTCTGTTTTCATGTAAACGAATCAAAATGGCAGCTCTCATGAACCCCAGTGAACAAGAATTAGCAATGCTGTGTCATTTTTACACCTACGAAAAATTTATGCTGAATAACTATAAACCATGCCACAAAACTAGGAGTACTTTGGTCAAGCAAAAATCTGTTCCAAGTACACTACTGTATGCAAACACTTTTTTTTTTTTTTTTTTTAGTAATTTATAATAAGATTTGAATCAACATCACTATTCAGGTTTGTGGAATATTCTGCACTCTTTATACAATGATATCTTTTTTCACTTACCTAACTAGACAACAAAATTGAATAAACAGCCATGTTATATTACTTTTTAAAGTATATTGATTACAAGTTTGCTGTGAAAGCAGAACCAAAACTTCACTTAGGGTGTCTTCCAGTAGCTATACACACATAAACACACACACAAGAAACCCCAAAGCACCACGGTTGTGAAGGTGTGTTTTCACAATATCTCAGATATGTCTACCACTGCTATTAATCACAGCCATGTTTTTAATGGTAATCTAAAGATGGATCCATATCAACAGGGCAAAGAAGTAAATGCTCCCAGCTGTGCCTTACTTTGCCCTGACTTGTAGGGTTCGTGTTTTACAGCTTCACTTGGCTTCCTCCGTCCAGCAGGTTAAAAGAATGTGCTTTTCTGTAACAGACCAGAGGCATGGAAGGTGCTGGAGCTGCAGAGGGTGAAGCCCATGTTGCCCGGGCACCTCTGTTTCTGTGCACTTTGCACCTCCACAGCCTGTAAAGCCCAGCCAGCCCCAAGTGTGCAGAGCGCGCAGCATCGAGGACCGGCAGTGGGAGCAGGCCGACTGCAGGATCAAGCTCATCCCCAGCAAAGGGCCTGCTCGGGAGGACTGGTAATCCTCCAGAAAAGCACAAGTGAGACAGAAACCCAATTGCAAAGTGAATGCTCATGAACCACTGCATGCAGTTTCATGTGGACAAAGTGCATAACTAAAATTCTGACCAGAAGGAAATGCTTTGAGAGAAAACACGATTAAAGAATTATGCTATAAAACTAGTGCACCATCAGACAATCGTCAGGGATTGCCCCAAGCGCAGCTGCGAAAAAGCCCAATGGTTGTTCAACATGCACGAGGTCCTCAGCCATTGCTGCCAGCTCAGTTGTGAGATGTCTAAAAATCACACTTGTCTTGTTCATACTCTCAGCTCAAACAGAAGTTGTTTTACCATTTCAGTTATTACTGACTAGTGATTTCAAACAAATGTATGTATGTGGCATCTGATGTTTTAGAAGCTCATTCCTAATTAACATGAAGCCTTAACCTCCAATGTAATGCCTGTATCACTGTGTGCCAAGATGCTCAGCTGGAGGCATATGATCAGAAGTTAAACCATTCTATCCCTGAGCAATAAGTAGTGTTGGAATTATGCAAAGGCCACATAAGCTCTCCTATATTGAAGGTAACAAAGTTAAAGAAAATATTTTTTAGCTTGATATTTTAGCTTAATATTTTTAGCTACACCATGTGTAGAAACCTTGAAATTGTGACCACTCTAAATCATGCACACACACACGCTAGCATTTGTTTTACTACTATTAACTTATAATGTTCTTAAGGGAAGCCAGCACAGTTGATTACTGGAAAGGTGACCCAGTTATTAATAGAAATACACAAACTCAGAATTTTCATGACACGGTACCCTGCAAAAATGGCATTGTGTCTGCACAAGTAAGACAGACTGTAACAACATAGGAGATGTCTCTACCTTCTGCTCAGACATTAGTTCCTTTAACGCAGTCACAGAATTACACACAGATCCCTCTTCTGAAAGGAAGTAGGTCTTTCTACTACAGCAATTTAAAAGAAAAATAGATCTTGGAGTCTCTTGGATGAGAGAGGTAGACGGCTAAAGCAACATTAGCTTTGAACTTTGCAGCAGGAACTGTGATTACTGTCAGGAGACATGATACACAACACCCAGGGCTTAAAAAGAACTTTGTGGTCGATATGTGTTGCTTTTAGGTCCCCTCAGCAAATGTAAAATTTGCTTAGTGACCTCCCAAGCCTTGGATTCCCATGCATTTTTAAAACTCACAGTCAGGAGCACATCAGCAGTGAACTGAGGGAGGGAGATGGAACCTGGTATCTGCACAACCTCTTCTTCACTGCAGAGGCTGGGAGGAGAAATGGACTCTTGGATCAGAATTAATACGCACAGCGGGCCAAGACAGAATGCAGAATACGTCTTCCAAATCTGCGCGTTAAAGAACTAGGTGTGATGCTACCGGGGAAGTATTTGTAAACCTGAAGACTGCTCCAATGTACTTTGGGGGCTTATCTTTTATTTAGCTTTGGTAGCTGGCTGATGGCAACCAGAGCATGAAAACCCAGTCCCCTGTAATGTAGTTACCTGCTCCCAATTAGAGTGAGCTACCAAACTTTTAATCTTTCCTAAATTTTCAGCAAAGATTAATCCTTCCCTTAAAGGAAGCATTATAAAAACAAATTACTGATGTGCTAGAGATCTATCAAGAGGTTTGAAATATATAAATTATGATCTTGCCAAGTAATGTCTAAAAATATAAATCAATGGTTGCCATTTATAGGCTACTTTGCTGACTTTTAAGGCAAAAGCCACATTATTATGCCTTTCAAAGATCACACTGAAACTTTTGGGTGAATAGGGAATACAGACTTAGGTTTACTTCTGCACAGTTAATAGTTTTCCATTGCATTTCTTGTTTGCTTTACATACCAACTTTCAAAATCATTAACTAAAGACTTGTTGAGAGATTGTTTCTGGTGTAACTGCCACCCAGAAACACAGGAAAGTGAGGCTGGAGGTGGTGGTGGGGTGTGCGCAGAAAGGCATGACACCCTCTCCAGCCCCATTCCCTGAAATGAAAAGCAAACCAACCAACCTGAAAAAGAAATCTCCTGTTGACTTCAAGCTTTCTCAGTGTCAACAGTCCCCGTTTAGTCCTGTTTTAAGTTTTAAAGAAAAGGGGATTTATGTGCACTTGTAACTTCATTGCAGGTTTTCAAACATGCTTCAGTTCAGTCATTAAAGTTCTCTTGGTGAATTTTGTGCAGTGGAAGTATCTGCACGAAGAATCTGAAGCCTGTTACTATATTTAACTAACTACAACACCGGAAATATTACCACTTGGAGAAAATTTCACATGTTTTACTTCTCATAAGTTCACTGAAAGATCTGAGAAAAATTTCAAGCATTAGGAAAACATCGATTTGGCACCTGTAATTTGGCATGTTCATTCTTTGAAGCTCAAATGCTGTAATTCTGAAAGCCACAGATTGTCTTAACGCAGCAGTTGCTCTAAAGCATGGGAAGGTAAACAATTTACCCATAAGAATTCCATTACTTTTTTTCTCCAGTGTAAAAATTCTAATTAGAGTAGTGAAAAAAGTGATTGCTCTGAACTTTGTAGAACCCTTATTAAAAGGGCTCCCTTTAGCTCACCATCTTAGGATCTGTCTCTCAGACCGAGATGGTCAGAGCAATCTCCATGTGAGTAGTCCACACATTTTGCAGAGTCACCAAGTTCTACAAAACAATGTGATTTTTGTACACTTGCACATTACTTTGTAAACAGCAACACTAACTGCTTCAAACTGTGGCAGACACATTTATTTATAACACAAAGTTTTTACGATTTGGTTTAAAAGTGGAGCTCTCCCACTTACTCCATGTCCAGTACCTCACACAAATGTGAGGGCTCAATGTTGGGGTCTATTGACCAGCACTGTACAATGAAAGCAAGTCTTGGGTTTAAGGCACCCAAAAAGCATGTTGCTGTACAAATCCCGACCCCCATTACTATCGTTCCCACCTCTACTTCCCTTGCTAGTCTATCTATTTATTAAAAGCAAAGCAGAAACTGATATAACTAGTCAATGTTTGTAGTGTAAACCTTCTCTGTAACCTATGGGACCTACAGTTTATACTGGTTTGGATGCAGCTAGTTAGCTGATACCACAATCCTTCTGAGTAAAATCAGCCTGTTGTAGCTTCTTATTGCACATGTTATTACATCTGTTGTAAAAAACTCAAAGATATTTCCTGTTGCTTTGATGTTATAAGCACTTGCAACAGTTTTAGATGGTTTTAAAATTTCCCAATAAACTTGTCGAGAGGAATAGACTGGAAGTTCCCCAGTTGGTCTAAGAAGGCAGAATCCAGAGCAGGGAAGACTCTGAGGTACAGACTCCCCTCTATATCTCTTAGTTGAAGCTGCCTAAATGCTATCTTTGAGATGTGCCTACAAGTTGAATGGGGTACACCCAAGATCTGTATTCCCAAGCTTCCTAGGGGACAGATTCAAATTTGTGAACTCCACCACGAACCCAGGCAATGGAGGGCAAGTGCCTGTCGTGATCTTTGTCTGACTCAGGCTGGCTCTGGGCACGCTCTGGCTTGGGGTTCAAGGAAGGTGGGTCAGGCTGCTGCACAGACATAGTCCTGCGGAGATGGTTTCTCTTGCGCAAAAACTCTGGTTGGGAGTGGAGGCCAAAGCTGCCTTTTCTCAAGATCATCCGAGAGTTGTTCTTTTTGGGTCGTGAATGGAGACTGAACTCCAGCGAGGCCAAGTGGGCTGCGTAACCTTCACTGAGGAACTGAAACAGGAAGGAAAGAAAGGGAATGACAAATTACTGCTGCTTCAGCCTATGAGGTCTATCTTTGGCATCCCAATTAGACACCTACAGAGTACTAATACTCCCTACCCTTCACTTTTCTTTCCAGTGACCTGTTCCATTCTGTCTTTCAGCAATACATGACACATGCACTTGCAGATACAACCTATGACCATTCGATTCTCTCTACTATTGACTGTGCCAGAAAATGCCTCAGCTGCAAGCAAAACTGCCCTTCTTTCTCTGAAACAGTCTCTGCTCTTTGTCTTTTTAATACGCGTGTGTGATTGCCCATGCATTCTTCGATGTGCGTTTCCTCGCTCCCCCTGGGACTTCCTGATGAAGTGACAGTTACTTACTTGACACTGTGCCTGGTACTTCTTTGTTGATCGTCCAACTATGTAGATCTGGGATGGTGACAGAGCCAAGACACTGTACACAGAAATATCCTTCATGGAACCATATGCGGCACAGATTTTGATGTGGCACTGAAACAAATATTACTTCCAAAGTGAATGTTCTATTAAACACAATGCACTACAGGGATGGCATGTGTTTTGCAAAGAAGCAGCAGATGAGTTCATTGTTAACCTAATTCTGCAAAACACAGAAAGCTCAATCTTTCTGCCTGCATGCCATCAAGAACTACAAATGTGCACACAGGAAAGAATAAGCAGTTAATTTATTTGTCATGCCAGAAGGCCTCTTTGGATAATTTATTAGCCTTCCTTGCTCTTTAAAAAGTAAGAAAAGAATTGAGGAATAGCAAAAAGACTCTGTGATGGTCAGTGAGATTTACCGTTCAAAAGGAAGGGAGATCTCTAACATCACGTGATATCAGTCTCTGGAAAAAGGTTTTAAGGCTCTAAATTGTTTTTTAGTACCTCTTGCATGAGATTCCGGAGAAAAATGGTCTTTTGTCGCAGCGGGTCATGAACAAGTCCATCTGAGAAGAAGATCATCCCTTGTGGGAAGTTGTGTTGAGACAACCATGAAACTACTCGTTGTTTTTGCATATCAGGACGGCCAGTAATATAGATAATAAGATATCCCAGGTCCTGCCAATGCCTGTCAGAAACAGCAGGTAAACTATGTGGGTGCAAAAAGAGAAACAAGACCCACACTTCAGGTCAGCATTTCTTTGCTCGGCACAGAGACAGTTCGAAGTCAGATGTTATCCTTCAGCAAGCGGAAAGCAGCATGCCAAGATCCCTGTTACTATTAAGTAATAATGTCGACATCTACAGGTAGATGAAGGGAAGCAAGACAGATTCTTACACAATACGTTATATAAAACAAGAGCTACTTTAAAATGTATTTAGAATAGACTTTACTACATATCAAGTCCTGCTCCCTTTGAAACCTTTAATTAGATTTCCTGCCTTTCAGTTGTAAGGTGTGGAAACCCTTGAAAATTTACATCCCTCCATTCCCACATAAGTCCCAAAATTAGAGCTGTACTTCCCCACCCAGTGCACCATTAATGGATTTACAAGAATGAATTAAAAGGCCTTTTAATTTTTTTCCTCAAGAAACCACTCTTGCATTCATGGTACTTCGTATTTTCGAAGTATGCCCTTATGTGAAGTTAATGAAACACAAAATACACTCTTTTCTAATCAAAGTAACACATGCAATCAATATTAATTCACTGCACACACTTTAGGGCCACATTCCCAAGAAGCAACCTTTAATCTCTAGGCAACTTGTACTACAAATTTCAAAGTAAATCATAGCACTCTAAGATTCCTCTGAAAATCAAACAGGCCTGATGTCCAAGCAAATATGTATGTGGAAAGAATCCTGGACTTTAAAGAACTGTTGTTTACTTAGTAAAAAAACCCTATTCCACCCTCTTCCTTCCCATCGTGCTCAAACAGGAAAGTCAGAGATTTTAGAAGTGAAGTGTGTAAACCTCACTTACCTGACAACATCAACTGCCCCAGCTCGGACTTTGGGGTCACTTCCCATAATTGAAACACTTGCTGCAAAGGAACCATCAATACTGAACACGACACACTCCATTCCCCGGGGGAGCACAGTCAGGTAACTTGTAGCGCTGCTCTGGTCCCCTCTGGAGGGTCAAAGCAACAAATACATTTAAAAAGTAAAATGTCAGAGTGTACTTTCTGCACCTTCTAGTGAAGACATGAAATTAGACCATCTGGATCTACAGCTTCAAAATCACTGTCAAATAAGGCTTCTGATCTTCAAACTTTATGGAGCAATTACCACTTACACTTTTAGGAAACAGCTTTCCAAAGAGAAATTTGGAAGCTGAGTGTATTAAGAAATAACATGTGTATAAATACCTAAACTAATTAGAAAAAAAACCCCAAAAGTACCCTGAAGTACCCAAACTACTACTCAAACGTGCTATCTTTCTGTGTATGTACATATATGTAATGAATGCTACATGTATGCACACACACATGTACATAGACACCTAACACACAGAAATTAGCTCCTTTTTTCCCAGCAGTCTACAGTTACTGGCAGATCATTAGATACTACAAGGGAAGAAGTGATATATATCTTTTATTGGCATGTTCTTGCACAAATCAGCTTTTTTCCATTAGACAAACAGCTGATAATACTAGCATTACCCACCCCTCGCAAATTACAGTGGAAATAGCCATCCAGAGAAGGGTTGTTGTTTTATTTTTCAAAAAAAAGGCAGCCCACTTCAAAATAAACCTAACCCAACAGAGAAATACAATCACAGATGGCTTTTTTCATGGAAAGGTATGTGGTCTAGTCGGGGGTGTCCCTGCATTGGACTAGATGACCTTTGGAGGTCCCTTCCGGCCTGGATGATTCTATGATTCTCCTCATTATGTATTTTCCCCAAGAGGTCATTAAGACACTAATAAAACACAAAGCAGCATCAACGCATGGCTTCAAGTTCACTAAAAAGTGTAATCTGAAGATCACACATTTTCTTTAGAAAGATGATTATTGTATAATCTAGAAATTTATATCTGATGATGAAGATCCTTAAAATATGTGCACACAGCTTAGTGAGCAGACAGGGTCATTTCTTTTACTCCTGTTTGAAACTTACTCCTGCAGTCTAAAAGCCCATGGGAGCTTAGCTTCTGAATATACCTTAATTTGTTTTTAAGCAACTCTCTTCTCTTGAATTGATTGTCTGTTCTGTTACACTGAGGTAAAACATTTCTTCCTCCTCAATTAGCACTACATAAGATTGTAAATTGACTTTGGACTTGGTTAAGTGGCGGGTAACACCACATTCTGTTTCAGTTCAATTCATCCCACTGATTTTGCCTCCAAAGTAGGGATTCAAAGGAAGCCGTAAAGTTCCTTCCTAAGTTGCCAAGCAATATAGTTCTAAGTTCAGCATGAAACTAAAACTCTGTATTAAATCAAACTGGATTTTTATTAAACATAAGATTTTTTAAAAGCACACCTACCCCAGTCCTGCACCTAGGCCAACAAATTTTATTTCACCCATTTTCATTCTTCATGCTTTACTTAGCACAGAGATTTTTAAAGAAATGCTGGAGAGCTAGGAGAGCTGACTGATTTTACTTCAATTAATTTTTATTTTCCCTTTCCCAATTTAGAACAAGCATGGTCTTGAGTACAGAGTTAAGGTAACTCTTTTGATCAGCCTTACATCAACAAATGCTGAGAGCAAGGCAGCACATCCTCTACTGTTAATTTCAATAAGAAAATCTTCTTGCCAGTCAAATAAGAAAAAGCTATACCCTTCAGCAGTCTTTTCCCCAATGAATACACTGCACAATATCCCAAGTCACATATTCTTGCCACGAGAAGACTAATTACAGTCATTCAGTCCCCGTATTTTGCAAGATCAAGTGCTCCTAAATAGAATTGCACTGAAGATTTGTGTTGCAGTAGGGATAAACCCGTTGACCTGGGCACCTCCAAACTGGCCAGTAAACGGATGATCACTGCTTCAAATCTGAGTGGACACCACAGTGACAAGACCAAGAAAAGATAACTAACTGACAAAAATTGCTCTCCACCCTCCCTTCAATCTTACGCCTCGGTGTCTTCCTGACTGCAACAGCCCATCACAACCTTAGTTCCAGCGTGGAGCTATTACCTGACCACCATTTTGATGGGATACACACCAACTCTCAATCTCTTCTGCTTGGGTATGCTGTAGGATATCCGGCCACTACTGTTGGATATCTCTGTGTCAAAGTATACCCACCTACCCGAAGATGGCTCAGGCATTACGAAGATATCAACCTGCAAAAAACAACGCAGCAGTTATCGAGTGCAATAGCAAGCAACACATCCCTTGTTTACAGCACGTGTTTCTAGTAAAAGTTGATTCAGAAAAATAAGGAAATCGATTACTTGAACTTTACCTTTTCACCTGTTAAAGCTACCATGTCCAGAGGTCCATACATAAAGCGCCCGACTAGTACCTGAGGACCGTCTTCTGCTGCAATGATGTCATTAGCTCGGTGATTAGCAGTCACATTCTGAAATAAGAGCAGAAGGTCGGAATGAGTAGTGTTTGCTTTTGTAAGGAGGTTACCGTCTACGTTATGTTGCTATGAACAGTGACACATAAACACAGTCCCGGACAGCGTCTGAGGTATGTCACAGAGCACCTTTGAGCACCAGCAAAACTATGTTCCTGTTTCAGCCGGAGCCAGGTTTCCAGTAATGATGAGTTTCTGAATAGACTTTCCAGTGAGAGTGCTCAAAATGATCAAGTAAGAGAGAACATTTAAGGGAATGCCAACTACCTTTCACTTCAAGTGGTGCCACAGATTCACTTGATTATGTGCAAGACACACACATCTTAACTGACATTTCTAACTGACTTCAGTTAGGCATCTTAAGAATGAAGAAAATATTTTTTTCTTGAGCTATGGACTCATCTAGCATATGGGAAAATAGAAGAGCTACCTCTGTGCTTAACTGAAACGTAAGGCCCTTCTGTTATTTAAAGAAAGAAATATACTTCCTTCCAACATGTAGCGATAAACCAATATTACATTGTTCCTATTCCCTAACTGTCAATTTGTTTCCCTCTGGATTACATTAGCAGTTTTCAGTTCTTCAGTCATATTCAGTTACGTAAACCCATGCTTTAGGAGACAAAACTCCATTTAAATTGCTTGCCAAACCCAAGTTCTATAGTTCCCACATATATTCAGATTTATACTTACTCTCAATTTGACATGTGTCCTTTTGCGTAGCCATTTTTCTCGTGGATTGGATGGACTTAATGTTGCTGGATCCAGGTTATCATTTTCCTTGAAATTTACATTTTCATACCTCATCACCTGAAATTACATTAATATTTTAATAAACAGTGTGTGGGCTGGGGATTCCTGGTACTTGGCTAAGAAAGGGAAAGTGCGTTGCTGCCCCAGCTGAATGACAATGCAGACCCAAAAGCACAATGAAAGTAGAAAGATGAACATGCCATACGTTCCCATGGATTGTATAGACAAATAAACTGCTTTCACTCTGTTGGCCAACACTCCATCTCAAGTACTTATTGACCAGCTTTTCCATTCTCAACAGGACTTGCACATTCTTCCAAAGAAAATGGTGAAAACACTAGGATGGAATCAAGTGGCAGTCACATTGTCTGCTCATGTTCTGCAAAGTCAGTAAAGCAGCTTAAGATCACACAAATGTCTTTTATGGGGTAGAAGTCAGGTTTCTGACCCCGTCTGTCTTGATTTTCTATAGATATACCAAGGCAGAATTATTCTTATCACCTTCTGGCTCCTGTTCACCACTGCAGTAAGTGATAGGCTCATGATTTGGCTTGTGGCTAGTAACATCTGAAGATAAGAGGACTATAACTTGTGAAAATGCAGAACCCTAACGTCACACAAGCTACACATTCTTACAACCTAAATATCACACACTTATCATGGAACTTGCACGTCTAACTCTGATTTCAGGACACAACACCAATTTCAGAATCTGAGAGTTATGTCCTGTTTCAATCGAAACTACAAGCCCTGATTTACTGAAATCTGTGGGTTGCACCTTGGGACGATGGATAGCAAGAGGCTACTTCGTTTTGAATGAGAAATAGCTTAGTCTGTCTCCTTCACAAGCTAGCAGAAAATTACTCAAGTTGAACAGTCAGTTTTCTGTGCTGAAGTTTTACACCCTGGGTGCCCCCTCTGGAAGAGTGGACCGGAAGAATTTTGAAAGATCTCACATATGAAGCCCCTTGAGTAAAATCCTGCTGCATTCAACCTTAGCAAAGCAGTTGGCATGCAACAAACCATAGTAATGCTGAGAGGTCACTATATTTTTTAACAAGATGGCTTAAATTCTATTCACTGGAGGTCACACGCAGGAAATGTATGTGCCCACAGGGCATTCAGGAGCTACTAGCCTTAATCTTAACGCCCAGCAAGGGTGGAATGTCCAGACCATGCTGGACTGTAGTCCTTTATGCAGTGCTGTAAGCTCACATACTACTTTACAGGCACGTTCCAACTGCTTGAAAGGCTTATTAAATTCTAAAAGCTGTAATGCACATAGAAGGGTAGGTAAGGCACAATAATGCATATGAAATGCACAAGTAGAATAAAGCAAAACCGATTGCTAACAGACAATGGCTCAGAGAGACATTTGAAAGGAAAGATGAAAGAATGTTCAAATGAATACAAGGCAAAAATTGTCCTGAGAAAGAAGGTGAGATGACAAGAGCTAAAAGAGAGCTGCAAAGGAGAGGAGAAACTTCTGCGCACAATTATCTAGGTCCTTGAACAATAAAAACAGGGATTTGCACTCTGTCAATTCTAGTAGAAACCTCCCTCTACTTTTGGATGAGCATCAAATAAGATTCCCATTCTGGAGACTGTTCTTGTTCATTCAACAATTCTCAAGCAACTTCTGCTTTGCCTTGATTAGGGTGGCGCAAGTTATCAACAATGCTTTTTACATTAGCTTTTAAAATTCTGCATTGCTCAATGATGCATTTTGACTGGAATCAGAGGACATACTAAATCCTAATGGATGTTCTGAAAGGACAGCAAGAGACTGAAGGACTCTTAGAATTTCATCAGCTAAAAACAGCAATCAAAACCTCCATGAGTGGTGGTCTGGGCACCAGTCAGGTTGGTGCCCTCTCTGCTCTCGGATGGGGATGTAGACATGGAGTTCACTATGACTGCACAGGGTGACTCCACGGCAGTTCTGGCTGCAAGGGAACTCGGACTCTGAGCACCCATTGCCAGAGCTGCCATGTGAGTCTCCAGGGAAATGACACCATTGACACCAGCACCAGGAGCACGGGGCAGAGGGATTAACACTCAGACCAGCAAAAGGAGTCGACGGAGAGGCAGGCACACTGACATCTGCCAAACTGATTTAATGAAAAAAAGTCACTCTGCAGTTTTCTGCATTATTCTCTCTCCTGTTTGCCTGGCAGCAGTTGTTTCATCATTCACTGGATGTAAAAAACACACTGAATCTTAGCTTAATCCAAATTAAACTGCTTTGACTGGCTTTTGGGTAAGGGTCATTTTGGATTCTTGGAGGGACACTTAACCTGCAGGTCTCACTTGGGCACCACTTAATTATTGTTTTCAGCTCAGGTGAGATTTCTCAGCCTCATCACTTTCTCTAGGGGTCAGAGCACTGCATTAGGGATAATGTCACTGTGAGCTGCTGTCTAATTACTGACATGGTAGGAACGAGAGACCCATCATGTGACTCGGAAATAAATTCTGAAGAGACAGTGCACGCAATGCCTTCAAATACTTTGGTATAGTTACAGGAGAGACTTGGTTTTCTTACGGGAGCAGTACTTTCAAACTGTTGGTTTATTATCAAATGTATGCTAATAATTTGATATTTAGTAGGGAAATACATAATTACCTAGGGTTGGAGATAACCTACTGCTTCAAAATCAGGAGGAAATTGATACATAATACAGGGTTGTACTGGTCTGGGGCATGGGAGCGGTGAGCGAGGTGTTCCCAGCCAGACAGTCAGCAGCAGCAACACCAGCCAGCAGTGCCAATGTGGGGTTCCCTGTCCCCTTCCCCTCTCCAATGAATCCACATCTCTCGTTCCTATATCCATTTGCATGTGACGCAACCACAGTTAGCCACGTAACTGAACTAAAGATTAAAAGACTGATCACCCCTGGAAGATGCAATTAACAATCACAAGGTTATTTGTTGCAGAGAAAAAATACAGAGATCAATGACCTGTCTTAAAATGAAGGCCACAACGTCTGTTGATTCCCAGTAGCTGGCATGGAAGAGATGTGGCAGGGCCACAGTTGGAAAGGCTGTCAGCACATCTGGACAATACAAGGCATAATCTATGCGTTTTGTTCCCCACCACTTTGCAGTAACTACAAAAAAAACCAAACAAAACAGTATCACATTTCTATAAAATATCTTCTTAATAAATCTCTTGCTTTCTTCATGTTTAAGCTAAATAATTGAATGAAGTCTTCTGCTTTTTTAATCTTGACATTTAGAGCCTGTTAAAAATACCTATCAAATATGAAAGTTCTGTTTTTACTGACTGCATGATCACTCAAATGTCTGCAAGCTAAACAGTTCTACTGAGTCCAAGTTTTGGGAAGGAGAAGTCATCTTAGTGTGATTTCCATTGCTTCCAGGTCCATGGAAAACATACCGTGAGAGACTGGTACTTTTATGATAATGTTACAGAATAAGAATTGTAAATGCTTCCCAAATAGTGAATGGAGTATTAATATATGACTACAGTCCATAACAGGACAATATAATGATTTATAGCACTTTTAATTATGGGTAACAAATCTTATCTAAGTATATACCTTCACACCTGGGACATGTGTCTAAACCTCTCTTAATATGAAACCCTCCATGACTATGAGTGGCACCTTAATATAAAACTGTGACTTCACGTCTATCACTTTATCTACTTAATTACAAACAGAAAAGAAAGCTAAATTCTGTTATTTAAAATTACAGCAACTTAGGTTGTTCTCATTCTCCTCAAATTTCCGAGTGGGTAACTTCCCTTTTCATAATAAACTTTTCCACAGAAAGGATGTGGAGGGAAGGGTTGTTGCCGTATCAGACAGCACACAGCATAAGGCTCCACTCACTGTTGGTAAGGTCTGCTGATGGCAAGCTTTCCGTTGACCCTGAGTTTTCACTGTTTGTGCTGGCCAAGCTCAACTTTCTTGTTTTCCCTTGTGGTTGATCAGATGTGTTTGGAGATCCAGGACTCTCCTGAGAGAAAGGTATGTTCAAAGAGCTGTTCTCAAGGAACAGAGCACTGTGGTTGTGGATAGCATCACCTGCAGATTACAGAAATGAAAATCATAAACCTCCCCACTACCAACAGGATGAACAACATGCCTTTGGAACTAGTGTGTGTGTAATTACTTTTTTACATTTGTTTTTAGTACAGAACTAATGAGCATTTTCCTGTATAATACCAGATTTGATGACCCCAGGTGAAACGCCTTCAGAGTGAGGAGGACAGCATAAGACAGTGACTGAATAGAGAAAGCACACCCTACTGCCATCAAAGTGCAACGGCAGCTGGGTGCCTTGGCCAAGGTCTTCCAAACTGGGCAGTGATGCTGGGAGGCTATTTTACTTCACACATAACCCTATCCATTGTGATACTTCTCTTGTCCTCTTCCTGAGATGAGCAAAATGACTTCAGAAAGAGAACCTTCAGCAAGGGTATCTACTGGTTTGCGTGCTCCCAAATGGAACAGAATTCTCATTTATTCATGCCAGTCTGACATAGTGCCCCTTAAGTGCTCCTCTATTTAATTAAAAAACACAGCCTTCCCCCTGATGTGTTCTGAAACATATAAGAACAGACATGCATTTAAATAAAAGCATTACTGATACTTTTGCTTGAAGCAGCCTGCACATCCCCGCCGCACCTAGGAAAGGCAGAACCTCAGCTGAGAGACAGGACATACAGAAAAGCACGTATCAAATCAACTGACTCCTGAGTGTTGTCTTTCAGAGAAAAAAGCTTCTTAGAGAGATTAAAACAGTGGAAAAAAACAGGAAAAGGACATCCAGTTCAAAGCACACAATACAAAATATGGACCATGATGGTGTATTGCTCCATTTCTGAGCATATTGAGTCCCATTCATATAATGAGTCCCATTCCGACAAGTAACTGTAATTACGCTGTACTCATCTTTCACATGGTCTTGGGTTGGAAACCATGTCATACGAGTCTTTATGTAGTGGAGGTCTGGACTAAGTTTCCCTTCAAATTTTCAAGTCTTACCAACTCCCAACGCAATGAATACCCCAACAGCACACACAGGAGAACACGACAAGAAGCTGCTGCTTTCAAGGACACCATTCCTTAAAAAGACACACTGGAAGCACAGGTGTCTATAGATTATCAGAACTGGCAAAACATGTCACCGTTAAATTAAAACAATAGCAGCACAGCTCCCTAAAATCTCCTCCCTTCCAAAAAGCAGACACAGCTAGAAAGATTCTGGCTTGTTTAGAAATAACTCTGAGTATCAAAACTGCATGAGACAACACAAGGAGCCGCTCTCTAGGTGAATTAGAGAAACAATTAATTTTAACACTTCTTGATGGGTAGGTAGTTTGGACAGAAAATGTCAATTGTAGTTTCCATGGGAACATGTGCTTTGAGTTTTCATTAAGAAAGTCACAATTTACTGTTCTTTCAAAGGAATCTTGTTGACACTACACAGCAGGGAAAGATATGCGTGGCTACAGGAAAGCTTGACAGAAATGGAAAAAATGGAAGGATAATTTTAGTACTTCCTTTGTCCCAGGCAAACTATACAGACTCCAACACAGAAAACTGAAAAGAAAATACAATGCTGTTCTCCTATTACTTACCTCACAAGGTGATGAAGTATTAAACACTCTGTCCTTCTGACAACAAACCTCAAATTAGGTGGCCTAAAATATCACAGCAAACGAATTCACTGAGGAGAGCAGCAGAACCCACAGACACAAGCACTGAGGAACAAGGAAGGTGCCAACTTGTACACCTTTACGGGTCTATCTGAATCAGAACCCTGACCCAAACATCAACCAACAGAAAAATCTACAGAGGAAGCTGCAATGAACCCCACAAATGAGAGTTAAATCTCCATGAAGTGCTCATGATTGTCAGTGCTCTGATTCATACTATCTACTTCCCCTTCCAAAAGACTCACTGAAATAAAAATGGTTGTACTTTCAAAATAACTTTTCTGCTTTTGAATGGTTGTTGCTCTACTGAAACAGTTGTAAACTAACCCCAATCTAATCCTTCCTCCCCCACTGTAATTCTGCAAGAGCTTTGGTTTTTCATTCCCACTAAAATGGAGACAGAATGCACAGAACGGAAAACATGTTGTGAGCCAACATCTCTCTGCTAATTTTTCTCTCTCTTTGTGTGTGTTGATTCTCCTATACATTCAGAAAATGGAAATTAAACTATGCCTCAAATAATTTTATTTTATTAAGCTATTTCATCAATAGCCTAATAATGTCATCACATCCACACTAGGAATAATATCAAGTTGCACCTGACCAAATAATTGACAGAAAGAGGAATAATTCCCTGGGCTAGCCAAGTTTCTGTGACTGTCAAAATCAAGTCTCGTAAGAGCCAGCTTTCATCATCATTAAACTCTTAAAGAGTCAGTCCAACATGCACAGAAAAAATAATACATTCCACAGACAGAATGATACTGGAGACAGAGTTAGCGATAACTGTTGATGTCTGCTGGATGCAAAAGGCAATCGCCCAGATAAATGTCTGCCCTGCTCAAGCCCTGCCCTGCTCAAGTCCTGTCTTAGATGTTTCCTGAATCTCAATGGAAAAAGTAAATTTGCTAAACTAAAAGCTTCAAGATAAACCCTATGCAGAGCAGCTGGCTCCAAAAGTTTTATTTGATTGGTAAGAACTGGAAGAGAGTTATACAAGTCCACTGCTGGCACCACACTATCGCTGAACTGTTCCTATGAATCATCTGGTGAAATTCTCTTCTAGTAGTAATTTTTTCATGCGGTTTCCAGATCAGTTTGGGTTTTTTTTCCACAGAGGTGCTTATCAGGAATGTCAGGCAGACAACAGAATCATCCTTATTTTAATCATCACATCTTATGAGAAAAGGAACAGAGAATGAGATTGTTTAATGACATGAAAGATTATTATGTTTTGGGCACAGCATAATAATTAGAGGTTGGTTTAACTAGGTCTCATTGCAACTGATTAGTAAACTACCATTCCAGTTGACACCATGAAGGCTCTCATTTTAAGAAAAACATTCACAAGCCCAGGTACCAGAGAACAGAATGAAAAAAATAGTCACCAGAACAAATCCTTTGTGAATGATGAACCTTCAATTCAAAAAGGATCTGAAAGCACTTGCATTTAAATGGGAGCATTTCATGTTCACTGAAATTTAACGCAGCTCAGGTGTAAAGCATGGCAATAATTTAACTCTGCACAGAGGTTAGAATACAAAACCGTATCATGGAACATTTGCTGATTATAAGTACTCAGGAATTTTTATTTTATAATACACTCAACAGACAGGGTTTCTGGATTTACATGGTCTGCAGGGCAATCTTCTGACCCAGCGCCTTCGATGAATTCAAAAAGAATACCAGTTATTCCCAAATCACTTATAAAGCCTCTGATTCAAAGAGCACTGTATCTGAAGGTTTTACTCGAACACAACAAAGCTGGTGAAACGTACCAATGCAAGGTTTTCAATTTGAAAAGCAGCCTAAGGGAACCGTTCTTCCTATGACAGTAATTTAAAGGAGGGTTCACCTTTTCAAGATAGTCTTAGGTGTATCTCAGTGACAGAATTTGTGCCTAACTAACCATCAGGATTTCCAACTGCACAGTTAGGCTTTCTAGTAACTCCAACTCAGAATGCAAAGCAGGCTACATATTGCCATTGAAAGAAAACTCAGACACGGCGGTGAGAAGAGAGCACGCATTTCTTAGTTCGGACTGTCCCTCACCTTTGCTATTCCTGAAGTCAGTTCCCAAGGAACAGCCAGATCTTCACACTTCAGTGAAGCCAAAACCTAGAAACCTTCTGCAACTCAAGGTCAACTTTACTTTTCAAACATTGATTTAATCATATTTGAACTGATTTGCATCCAACATACACCATATTTGAGCAGATAAAAAAAGGGACTCGTGTGCATCTACTACACAGAACAGGGTCTGAATGATACCATACTTCTAGTTCTAACGAACAGAAAACACTGTCATTTGACTATATTAGCCTCCAGCCTTAAACTCTGATTCCTGAAAAGCCTTTTGAAATACCCTGCTAAGGCTTGAATTCACGTCTCAAGCTGTACCAAAAAGAATAAATCTAATGTGCATGCATGTACAGATACACGGAGCAATTCCTTTTTTGCATAATATGACAAGACAAGGTGCTTTCCACCTATATGATTTTATCTCATTTTCTATAAAGTCAAAACAGCAGAATTCCTTCTACTAGAACCTTGCTCCTTGCTCATTCACATTTTCCTCTTTCTTCTCCACAAACCAGTCTATTTCTGTTTTTTCCTGGATTCAAATATTTATTACCCAACAGAACTACTGTTTAGTAGCCTACTTAGGAAAAGATGATTTGCCTAGTGCTCTGATTTGTCATAGTAGATCTCTACAATAAACCAACCACAAGTGACCAAGAAAAACAGTATCTGAAGATCTAGACAAAGGACAACTAATTGTAAAAATAAATTGTTTAAAATTGTAGTCAAAGACATGGAAGCTTGCAACTGACGCTTCAACAAAAGCAGTGGTATCACCTTCCAAGTCCTCTTTAACACAACCATTATCACAAAATTCAAACATAAGAATAATTTTCTCTTGGCAATCTCCTCTGGTTCCACACTTGCTAACTATGTCTGTGCCATTCTGTCCCAGACAACTTGTTTTTAGCATGTTAGTGCATTTGTATTTCAAATCCTCTTGAGTTGTGTAAGGAGAGAATGCTTAAGAGAACAACAGATAAGGAGAGCTATAAAAACAGGCACTGTACCTAACTGGTGGGATCTTCCATCCCCAAGCGGGTATCTCTGGTAGCGTGGGACAGTGAATGGAGGCAAGAGATGGAATCTTTTCTCCAGCAACGGTTCAAGTCTGCAGGCAGAGGGATCAGCAGAGTGAAAGAAACTGTACACTTGGCTGCAGGCTGGGCGGACCTGGCATACTTGGATGAGAATGAAACAGAGTTCAGTATTGCCTCTGCACAATTTTCAAGAAGTCTATACAAAACATGGTTAATATGGTCTTCTGCAAACTCCAGACTAGCATACATCCAGCCACATGAAATTTACCTAAATTATTTGCTATTTCACAGGTAAAGAACACTTCACTGAAAAGCAGTTTACAAAGACATCACAATCAGAGATGCAGGCACGTGGCAGATGTGAAGACCAGCCAGAGGAGAGAGAAGGAAGGATGGAAAAATAAATTTAAAAATCCTGTAAACATATTATTGAGCATTACAGCTATGATACTCAGTCCTTCAAATATTTACTAGCAAAATGGTTTGAGGGACCTGTTACATCCAGAGAAATTAAATCTAGACGACAGCAGAACAGGTAGGTTACAGGAAGCACTGCAGTTTCTAAAGTCACGTTATGGGAGCTAATGTACAGAAATGAGGTTTATGATTCTTATGATTCTTTGCATTAAGCTCTGCATAAGAGCATTTAAGCAAAGCAGAAATGAATTCTTTGCAAGGAAAGCATAATTCTCTTGCAGAGCCCAAGTAGTATGAAGTACATTCTGTGAGGTAAAGCGTTATACTGCATTATAATTAGACCATATTTTGGCAAGCCTATAACTTTCACATATGTATTTAGGGATCTAGTACATACAAACTAGAGCAGTAAACTGGGTATTATCCTACTAAACTAGAGCTTCCTTCCCTAGCAGGCAGTGTATTGGTTTATTCTTTCTTTTTGGTCATGTTTAATATTAACTGTCAGAGCCAAACATATAGGAAGTGCTTAATCTAATTAAACCAGTTGTCTAATTGCACCTTCTACTACTTCTTGCACTGGAATTTTTTTTGTGTATCTGCCTTCTGTATATGCAGAGAAGGCAGACAAAGAAAGCCAGGAATGCAAACAGCAGAGTTGCCAAAGTTGTCAGCAAAGGGCAAATTATGATATTTAGTGGCAACAAGAAAGCATGTCCTCCAAGTTATCAGCTGTTTTCATACCCCTCTTCCAACTTGGCAAAGGAATACAGCACATGAGGTTCCAAACGAGATTACTTCCCACTACCCTGGCATTTAGCAGTATATAGTTCCCATGGGAGTGCAAGACACCCAACTGTCACAGCCCTCCCGAGGCAGAACAGTGCCACATTGTGGATGTAACTGAATGCTCATGATAAATTTGGAGGTGAAAACCATTGACACTTATTTTCATAGGGTGGCAGGCCTCTACCAATGATAATCAGCACACAGAGAGTGAAAGAATCTGGCAGAGACACACAAATGACCAGAACTTTAAAAAAACAAGAGTTGAGACTAGACAGAGGGAGGACCACAGAAGAGCGTGCTAGAGGGTAACCAGAACTGCCAAAGGACCAACAGAATATTCAACAGAAGAAAACTAACAGGCATTTGGCAAAGGAAATAAAATCCCAACCCCCCAGCAAAACCCCTATCATCTAGGGAAGTGTTGCTAATCTTGTAAAGAAATTCCAAAGACAGAAAACCAAACCGGAGTGCAGTTTGCAAAGCCAGCCATCATCTGTGTAATTTCTGTTTATTTCCCTGACAGCTCTTTCACAGAAGCAAAAAGCCTTAGTTTGTGGGAAAATATATACAAATTTCCATTCTCTTTAGCTGAGCTTTGGTTTTGGGATTGTGTTTTATTTGAATAAAACTGACTATTGTAAACACGAGTAATGCAATTTGCAAGTTTAATTATGTTTTCTTGTAAGTCCATGGAACTTGCTATGAAAATGCTACCAGATTTTGAAAGGCTCTGAAAAACACAGGTTTGCAACTGATTTTCATCCCTCACCTGACAAATGAATGTACCGTTTCCTATGAAGATGCTGTGCTATCCAAACTTCATACAATGCAAAGAGGCAAAACAGAAGCATACACTCAATTTTGTAAAGTATGATCATGCACTAACTGAAAAACCAACAAAATTCAGATATATTTAGCAATAAAACAAAAATATCCTGTATGTGCCCAATTACTAGGCTGCTACCAGAGGAGGAAAAAATGGCCCACAACCAACACACCTGGGGGCCAAACATACCCATTAAGACAGATGTGAACCTGATGCAATGCTGAACCAAGCACAAGGACTGATCCTTAGTGAGGTGTAAACTTCGTGTTGCATGTCATGGAATATATGTCATACAACAGTGCAGAAGACACACTACTTTACGTGGGTGAGATCAGTGACACTCCTTGAACAGCCTCCATCACCTCAGTACCTACTACACTAACACTCCAGTCTTTTAGAGGAAGAAACCCCAGTCTTTAACTAGGCTTCTTCATTTACCTCAATTTACAGGAGTTTCTTGTTTACCAGGAAGTGCTTACCATCCAGGCCAGGCAAAACAGTGCTCCTCATGGCCAGCACCAGCCCCAGCGGCGATCCAAAGAGGAAAAAATCAGACACCTCAAATTCAAATCGGCCCAGGTTTGCTTCTGAGAGACTGGAATCCACAGGAGGAAAGTCTGCACCATCTTTCAACACATTAGAGTGGATGCTGAGCAAAGAAAATGCACTGATTCAACAATAACGAAGAGGGCAGACACTTCAGAAAACCCAAATGGTTTGAAAACAAAAACAGAATAGTTAACAAAAGCAAAGTACATTCAGTCAAAGCAAGAAAATAAAATTACCTTAAATTGCTGCTAACAAAACTGCCAGACTTGAAGTAAAGCACAGTAGTGAGTCTGCACTATACTCAATTGTAGCAGAACTAAAACTTCAACACACAGTAAGATTTCTCCCTCTGCATCGCTCCCAATGAAATAAAGGAAATAGGATGATGAATAGAGCCAAAAAAGCACAAAGAATTCAGATAAGTAAAAAACCAAATAGATCAGAACAGGCAGAAACAATGAGACAAAAGGAATGCTTATCTTCCCATCAATTCTGTGTTTTAAAGGTTTCTTGGGACCCAGGAAGACAAATTCAGTTAATTCTCCTTCCCCTAACCTCCTTCTCATTTAACCCAAACTTTTATGCAGGGTTTTATTTTGTTGTTGTTTTAAAGCTGATTTGAATTGCTCATAGACCAACAGAAGCACCCAAAGCAATTACCTCACTACAATGGGGATAATAGAAAGCCTGCAAGTGAAGTCAGAGAGATCTTTAGAAAGAAAAACATACCAGAAATTTAGAATTTTAAAGCACTTATCTATCTTGATTTGTGTGGGCTGCACTGAAGAAATGGAACTACTTGCATTCTGTTTTGCATATTCAAAACCCAGAAACTGAATAAAGATTAAATGAAAAACTCTCCACGCGTGAGTAAGTTCATACTACATGCAAAATCTCTATGGTTTCCTTTGAGGGGTATACTTTGAGCAAACCTCCAGAAACACACCACAATCACAGTGGTTCTGTTGCTCTGCTGCTGACAGGCTCCATTCCACAACAAGCCTTCTTCCTTTACTCTGTCACCAAAGACTAGTTACCTGGTCAGGAAAGCATGATGCTGGGTGATAGTATCACAGTCATAGGTGGATGAGTCACTTTGTTTCCTGGGCAATGGTTTCTCATCCTCCATAATCCCCGAGATGTCAATACTGCTTTTGCTCAGGCGTTTGCTGCCACCCAGACTGGAGTCCTCTGCTACAAGGGGATTATCCTTCAGAGAATGAACACAGCAAAAGGAGGATTTAGAGAAACCAAAATACGACAGAGGCCATACGAAATGGCTGCATTCATACATTCGACCTCACTTTATCCAAGAAAGGGTGAAAGGGGTTAGACTTTCTTTCTCTCCTCACTAGAAGATCAGGAAAGAGATGAAGACTGAATTTCTGTGTAAGATGTAAAGCCTAAAAGCTGGAAGGAGAGGAGAGAATTTTAGGGGGGGGTGGAGGAGGACTAACACAAAAGCTTTATCCCTCATGACTTCATCATTCTTAGAGAACTATAAATATTATACAGTAATCAGAAATGGTCTTACCTGATTGCACAAAATGCTCATTACAATATTAATGGTCTTGCTTCGTGTTCCATGGATGCGGGACCTGAATTTTTGAGAACGTGAACTTCTGCAGGATGCAAGAGGAGATCAGTGGTACCATATTTTTAAGGTACCCATTAAAATAGGAAATAGATTTATTTACTGTTCATTTCCTCTGGCACTTCTGCAGATTGCTCCAGCATCCTCCCTGACATATCCCTATTACTCCCAGACTTTTACTCCTGCATCCCTTTCAACAGCCAATGCAAACGTTGCTTTTCAAATCAAGCACCATTGGACTCAATCTCTGGTTCCCGTGTGAGATCTGGGTGCACAAGGCACTAAAGATTTGTTCTAACAACTGTGTAATCCAATTCCATGTAAATCTCTTTCTATTCAGAACAACAGTGTGAAAATGCCCGACATATATTTTCACAAAACTTCAAAAACATCAACAAGGCACACTGGGAGAAGAGATACAGCTAACCCCCTCCTAATTGCCTAATTATTGGTTTTCATCCATCTTCTACTAACTTTTACAACGCAGTACTAGAATTCATTGGTTGACATGATACAACTAGCATTAGCATCTAAAATAACTTGCAGAGTATTAGTTTAAGACCAGCATGTTCACAGACTTTTATTCCTGTGATAGTACAATGAAAAAACTTAACGTGTGTAGTAACCTCTTCACCTGTGTCTCATGATTATCTCCAACTAATTAAGCAAAGGTATTTATTTACATCTTAGCCTTTGTGATGAGTTCCAATCTCCAGCTTGTTCCCAAGCAACAGTGCCATGAAAATGCAATATATTTATCATTTTAAATTGTAACTTGTATGCTACAAATATTCTGCAACCTTTGCCTAAAATTCCAATTTGGTGTTTTTACTACAAATAAAGTTATTAGAGCGCACAAGAATATTCATGTTGGCACACAAAAAGGAGGTGAATCCACATACACATTGCTGAAAGGGACTTTTTAGAGATTGACCGAAAGCCCACAAAATGCACTGACAAATCCATTGATATAAATGCACTGTAGGTCAAGCTCTTAAACATCATATCATCGATGATTTGATATGAATGAAAATTGTATCAGTGCTGACAAAGCTGAAAGTTTCAGCAAAACCCTTTTGACACTCCCTTCCTTAAAATCACATGTCAGATATATCAGCATCTTGGCGCCCATTACTTTTTAAAAAGGAATTCCTGTCAATGTATTGAGAAAAAATTTCTGCCTATACTGTAGAAGTCAATTAAGTCAGGATTATCCATTATAGGAAGTATTTAGTGTCTACTGGAAACTAAAATACAGAAACCAGACTACAACACACAAACCAAAAACCACTCACCTATGGTAGAACATACCATTCTAATTCCTTGTTTACTTTGTCTCATTAAACTACCAGCCTCCCTCTCTCCAAAAAGAAGTTTCTAGTGCCTAAAACAGTGAACTATCCAGAGAATGTAATGGTCACTGCATCACCAATCTAGCTCAATATTACAGACCACTTCGAAATAAACAGAGCAAGAAGGGAACAACATAAATGTACTTAACTCACTCTGTTTTCATGGTTTATAACCAGAACATAAAATGCAATGGTTGAGAGCACCTCAGCCTTATTTCCAACTACTTTCATTTAATTTCATGCCCCTGGCATTTGTGAAACGGTAAAGTAAAAAACTCTCTTATATTTCTGCATCTCATACTCTTCCAAGGAAGGAGAAAAGCCAAACAGTAAAGAAAAAAAAAGAGTTCTCCTGAAACGGTTTCACAGGAGCAAGCTGAGAACAATGGACAGAAAGACAAGATAAGGAAGGAAAAGAATACTTAGTTCTTCTGAATGCACAGAAGACGGGAGCAGGAAAGGGGAAAGATGGAGAGAGGAACAGGAAGAGAGGCTCTGGGCTATCAGGGAAGAAAATACAGGCAAGTTGAAACTGTAAGAGCAAGGAGGTCAAGAGAGCCCACACTCCCTAAAACCTGATTCCCACTCTCAGATTCAGCAGCAGCCCTTGCACAATCACCCCCACTGCAGGACTCTGATCCAGGAGGACCATTTCTCCATTTATTTGCCCGCTCCTCAGGACTGGTGTTATTAAAGGCTGGCTACTGAGGATCCAGAGCCACGTTATTAATGGTGAGTAATTCTCCTTCCTGGAAACATTTAGAGGATGTCTATTTGCTCAGGAGTACTCCCACCACACACAGCTCTCAACTGAACCAAGCAGACTGGTATCGCTGGGCCCATTTTTGAGGAGAGAGGTTAACTAAAGCGTCAAGAGATGAAACAATTTTTGTCAGGGTCACAAAACCATCAAAGAATGGAGCATGGGCACCTCACTCAGTGACAGCTCTGTAATGCCACACTCCCTCTTCAGGTCCACTTCAGTCTGAACTTCAGTTTTAATTTCTTAAGTGCTGAACGCAATAATGAAGCTTACATGCTAGCATTACTTTGAAAAGCTATCACAAAATCTTTCCTGGATTACTGTTAGAATTAATCCTCCCTTCTTTCCAAATGTAGCGCTCATATAGACCCTGCTATGCCCAGTGGTCCATTCACAGATCCTCGGGTGACTTGCATTCCTTCTCAGGAAGGAGGCATTTATTCATCAGTCACTAGAACTTATCCTTGAACACATCTTAATGCTAGACCACCCCCAGGAAATAGCATAAGGAATTCCAGACCCTATGTGAACAAATAAAAAGATTATTAAAAGAAAGATAAAAGATTTCAAGCAAAACCAGGATCCTACCAGCAATTACTGACAGAGGATGTTTTTGCATCTACAGTTAGGGATACAATAAAGGGCACTTGGTAACCCTACTTTAAAGATTTACAGATAAAGCCTGCACTAGGGATTTCTGTGTTTCATAAAACTGAAGCTGCTTAATTTCCAGAGAGCAATTTTTTTATATATATATAAGAAAAATCCCATGCTACCATGGCAATTTACCAAATCCTTAAATTTTTTTGGTTTTATATGGAGCCGATTTCCTTCAGGGAATGAATCTATAGGGTTTCAGCTATGGGGATTTTTTTCTCTTCACCTGGATGCTGCTGATGCTTCCTCTCCTGCTACTGTTCCGACTCTCATCAGCTGTATTGGAATTATAGCAGATGGCATCAAAGCCCAAAATTCCTCCAATGCAGTCACCAATGAGACACACCTGAGGAAACAAAAAGATTTTCTGGGGTGATGTAACAAGTGTTTTAAAAGAAAAAAAAAAAAGCATCACAGTATTGCAGAATAGTTGCTGTCTTACTTTACACCCTTGTTCCTGTTTTTTTTTTTCTTTTGTTTGTTTGTTTTGTTTGTTTTGTGGTTTTTTGGTGTTTTTTGTTTGTTTGTTTTTGGGGTTTTTTTTTATACCTTGGTTCTTATTGGTTCTTATTCTTGGTTCTTATTTGTCTGAAAACATGTAGCCACTTTCCCCACGTCCTTTTATCCCCTGATATATCCCCCAAACCAAGAATATCTGTCCCAGGGACTATTTTGGGAGTTTGGCCAAATGGGACAGAATTCTTCCAGCTGCTTGCAGCCAGACTGGAGCTCAAGAAGTCCAGATCATCCAAAGATTTCACGCCACTTAACATTTCCTTCACAATCACACTGGGAAGAACATCTTGACAGATTAAAAACAGATTGGTACTCCCCTGTCAGGACAAGGGAACAAAATTTTTAAATGAAGTATTAAGCAAAGAGATTCACTCTTGCTTCACATTTAATATAAACATACAAGCTACATACGAAGTACGGACCTGGAATTAAAATACAGAGAGTACTGAAATAGGGAATTCAATAGCTGGAATACATTAGGACATACCTCACATGCCAATTCCACTCAACTACTCCCCATCCCACTGGAGACGATTCCTTCTCCCTGTGGCCCTGCCTGTGTCTGAGGATCAGCAATAGCTGTGTTACCGTTTTGCTTGGTAACCACCCCCACGGTTCACAGGTTCCAGAAACTCCATCTCTCCAATCCTCAAACTGAAGCAAACATCTAGTCTTGTTAAACTAATCAGAGCTGGGAACAGAAGACACTACCTCTCCTTACAAACCTGAACTTGCAATATAAATGGACAGAAGAGATCAAAATATGAAAGTAAATATACAGACAGGGTGGGGGTCAGGCTACGTGGTGTATATTTTCAAAGTGCAGGACTTATTCAGAGGTAGGGTTGAGATTTCAATCTAAGGATCAAAGCAAAGCAGTGTAGAGAGCACAGAGAAGTCACTTCCATTCTATCAATGTCAATAACTATTGTTGGTGAAAATTCTGTGGAGCAGACAGTAGTATTGCAGTTTTCCACATGAAATATTAATATATATGTTTGCAAAACACACCAAGGAGACGTCTTTGTAACTTTGTCAAATAAAAAAACTCATCCCACAACACTTACTTTTCATACAGAGAAATGTTTTCACAAATATTTCTGTCACCGCTGTACTTCTTTACATAACCTCACCTTTCATAATGTGCTGTCACTGCAGTTAGGCTTATTTTATGCTTCAAGCATAAAAACACTATGGACATTAATACTGGCTTAAAACCAAATTTTAGTCTAACAATACTGATATGCCACAGCATAATCTTATTACTGCTATCAAAAATAATTTGTCTGTGTAATAAGGCACATGCTTTCCTTCAAAGATTACACTGTACTCTATATTAAATGGTTTGGGTATTTTACTTCTTCTGAAGCCTGGAGGTCACTATAGTTTATGGAAGCGTATGTTTCACCACAAAGTTATTTCAGAACTCATACAAGGTAGCGGTAGCATAGCTATTCTAGGTGAAGCAGGAAAGTATTGGGTTTTGTATGTAGAAGTAGGACTGTGACACACCAGCCTGAAGTCTGCAGGTGACTTCACTGGGCAGTGGGTCACATGGGCAAAGTTACATGGTTTTTCCAAAGTTACATGGGAAATCTGCAACAACGCTGGCAACAGAGTATTTGTCCTCTAAGTTTCTTTACTGTCAGTTGTTTTACTACTACTGTGATAGAGGTAAAAAACAAATAGCAAAAGCTAAACGCTGGATTTGTTATGCTCTTAGCCAGAGATATTCCAGCTTTTCTTTCAGCTCTTGCAGGTGTGTGAGGAGCTCACTAACATGAACTGTCCTTTGACTTGCGCTGGAACGCCTGTTCCCTGCTTGGCACACCACACTGCACTAAGACTCTTACACATTACCAGGGTTCGTAGCAATACTAAGAGCTGAGGAGTCAAAATGCTTGTGGGAGAAAGTATAGTATTCTACCATCTGAGTGAGTCCAGGTTAGATACCGCACAGGTTTCCAGAAGTGTCTTTCTCATGCTGGGCACTGAGAAGGCATTTTGCATAGGGAATCCCACACTAACATTCATTCATCATCTTTACAGTATTGTCCCACACTCATAAGTCAAAACCCTCAACACAATGGCTTAAAAAGAAACAGCCTTGCTTGGAAGGAATTTGATGTAAGAGAAAATAGTCCTACCTGTCCATTAAAACCAGCCCCATCTGTAGATTTGAGAAATTCATTGTAAACTTGATTAGCTCTACTAATCACCATGGCAACTGCATCCTGGTACTGAGGGGATGAAACAGCCAGCAAGGGCAAGGCAGCCAGCGGGATGTGATCTTCGCTGCTGCTGAGACAGTTCTCATCGTAGCTATAGGGATTTAGGCTAGAGAAGGACACGTTAGCATTAGGAGAAATGCAAGAGGCAGCACACAGCGTTAGAGAACGAACAGTTTACTTATTGACAGAAATGGGCTGGGCTGTTGCAGTTCACAATGACAGAATACAAGAAAGATCATTTTATCACAGAATTCAACAGCTTAAAAAAAATGAAGGAGTTACTGCTTTATGTGAATGAGATCACACTAGAAGGCATTTCTGTAACTAAACATACTTGATGCAATTTTTCCACATACAAGTAGGCATCATTTAGAACAGCGTAGACATTATTCCATTTCAGTTTTTTATTCCCCAGCAAAGAACAAGATCGAATCGTCACAACAGAACTAGAACATGTGTGACAGATGTACTCTTCAAAAGCACATAAAAACATTCTTACCAGTGTCCCATCCTTTCAAAAAGATGGAACAAAGCTGTGCGCACTCTGAAATCATCTGTAACTGTTTGCATAGTAATATTTTGAAAAAAGGAGGTGACTTGGCTGAATACACAAGCCTAAATTTCATGTCAACTTTATTTTAGTTCACATGTGCACCCTGCGAGTTTCTCAGTAAATCTGCCAATTGTGTCTGGCCTGATTTTTATTAATGGGTGGAGAAAATAATTCACAGAGAGCCAAAGACACAAGGCACATCAATGTGCACCAGATTCTCTTAAAATAAGTTGATTTTGGATAATTCATCTCATCCAAAGTTCACCTAAGGCTACAGGCAGGCAACTTTAACACTATTTTGTATTCATCTTCTTTAGGAACTTGGTTGGTTATCACAGTATTAAAAAGCAAGTTGCCTGAAATGGAATTATTCTATATTTTTGCTAAAACCTATATCCTTGAGATTATTACTAGGGTAACGGAAGAAGAACAGAAGACTTGCAAGGTTGGTTTGTGTTCAGCCTGATGGGACATTTCCACACTTGCCTCTTTCCAAAGCACTCTAATGGATTGGTATTTCTAATCCAAAGTAGTGTAACAACTTCTGTGTCTTGGAGCTCAGCCGCTCAGCGAAGCTGTGTCAATTTACCGAGCAACACGGCTTCATTCTGCCGGCTGATAAGATCATCCCAGTGCACAGCCATACAGCTGTGAATACTAACTCTCAAAAATGGAACCTGAACCTTAAAACCCTACATAAAAAGGCCTCACTTACTATGACAATTTGTAGATAACACCTCAGGCAGGGAAAGGGAGAAACACAGGAGAGGAAAAAAAAAAAAAAAAGGAGATCATAAAAGAAAAAGAGATCATTCAAAAAAAAAAAACCAGCTTGGAAATATCACACTTTTGCCAAGAAAGACTGGATCAGATGATCCTTGAGGTCCCCTCTAACCCGATACTCTCTGATTCACTTTACACAGGTTGCATAAACAGCGTTTTTCTGATTTATATGAGAGATATACAAAACTGGTGGAAGCAGACTAGATTAAACAATCTGGAACTTTTACTAGATGGAGTGGTTTTGCCCTTTCCATTGAAGCACTACTTACAGCATAGGGAGGAGAACTGTGTAGGTGCATTCAAATGAAAAGTCCCAGTGGAATCGTCTGAGCCAAGGCACCCAGCACAGACACGGCATCATTCAAAATCCATACCAAGGGAAGCAGAGGGTTGTACCACCTTGGCACACACAATGCCTGCACATTTTAAAATGGAGGATCCATTCAAACTAAACAAGAAATCTTGTGCTGCTGCTTAGTCAGTCATCTGCCTCACCCTCAGTGAAACACTGCAGTAATTAAAAACACACTTTCTCCCCCGCAGTTTGCTAAATGGAATGTTTACCACAAGTTTACGTTCCACAACTGCATCCTGAAGTTCTGGCTGTGAAAGTTGTTGGCATGAAGCTGCAGAAATGTGAGAGCGGGAAATCATCTCTCCTTTTGTATATCACAAGCAGCTCCACACAAGAACATACCAAAGCAATACCAATCCCATGTCTGCGCTGGGAATGATTCTATAAGAGATTCAAACATCCAGCTTGGCTATTTCCAGTCTGGCTGAGTATCACACACTCTTCCTTCCACTCCACCAGCTCTTCTTCCAGGTAGCTGAGACCCGCAGGCACTACGTTAGGAATATCTAAGAGACACTGCTGAGCCCTGAGCTAACCACAGGCCTAAATGGGTGAGGACAACCTCCCCAACACTCTTTGATGCTTCATCTCTTCTATTGTCAGTACTCCTGCCTTGCAGGGAAGTGGCTGGGACACATACATTTCTCCATTCCTGGTTGGTTCAGTGTATTCCCTGTTGACATGAAGTCAGACACATCTAGACCTTCCACCGGTCTGGTCCACACCCTGCTGCCTCTTCCTCTGTGCCTGCCACAGCTTTCAGTCCAGGCAGTGTTTCAGAACTTTACTGCATTCCCCATCTCTCCTCTCTCTCATCTGGACAGGAGGAATCACCATTTCTGCATCCTATGGTCCAAAACGCAGTTGTAGACCTCCTCAACTCCTCTGCAGTGTTTTCTGCTCTACTTGAGGTTCAAAAGCCACCTTGGGCATTATATTTCAACAAAAAGACTATAAAAGTGATCACCACTTAGGAGAAGCCCCAGACAAAGCCAAGAGAAGTTTCTCTTTGTTTAGAAAATGAGAAATCAAGCAAATCTGATTCTCTCCTTCCCATCACTACGGAGTTCACTAGTTATGCCCAGCGTACACGTGCAGAAGAAGTGAAGCAGAATCAAGAGCATGTTTTTTTCTCCTTTCTCTATCATGTCATTTAAATTATTTACGTCAAGGAAAATGTCACTAAGGAAAGAAATGTTACCTGAAAATGTTCTCTCATTTAATGACTGAAAAACTGGGCAAGGAAGAGCAGTTACTGAAGTGGATACATCCAGTGGAAAATTACACTTGTTATTTCTAAATTCATTTCACTAGAGCCAGGTCATTGTGACGATGTAGAAGCCAATCATACAGCACTTTGTGGAAAGTTTTCTCACCACCTCCTAAAACTTTCATTCATTTAGCATGCAAGTAATGCTGCACAGAAAAGTTGTTTCAGTGTGGGGAAAAAAAGTAAAATTAATTTGGTGACATTATTGCTTGCAAGGCTAGCTAGCCATTTAATGGGCTTGGAAAGGAAGTATAACATCTCATCATACAGCCTAAGACCAGTCCTTGTTCCTTGGTATTAATAATCTGACAAAGAAACACCCAGATCACTCTTCTTCCCTCGCAAATCATTTCCTCTCGTAATTAACGAGGTTCCAGCTGTCAGAGTCAAGTCTCAGCAAAGCTGTTTCCTTCACAGTTCTCATGATTCATGCAGCTAAATCCTAGTTGCACTGCGAGCTGACACTAACATGACCCAGAAGCATCGTTTCCTAGGGATGCATCTCCTGTAGCCCATTCAAGACACTTCTACATATAGCATTCTCACAAGTTAATGACGATATATGAGTAGTCCACCACAAAACACTGTGGGACACAAAGTGCAGTAGCTGCTATTGGGAATGAACCATACTAAAGTTTTGTCATCTTCAAATGTAAAAACCACATTTATATGCAAATTCTCTCTCACCAAGAAGACATGTTTCATCACTCTCGTTTTATGTCTTTCGTTCTGTTCTCAATTTCCAATTCAAAGCAGAATTTACTCAAATCAATCCCAGTTTCTCAGTAATGCTTCACAATCTCCATTTTATTCCTAAACCAGTGTTAGTAATATGCCATTTTTGTTTCTAAAACAGGAAATACAAAAACTTTCAGGAGGGTATTCTGTAACATCCTGTCCCTACAATGGCCAAATAAGGAACAGATAAATAAAAGACAGACGTCAGTCGGCATACTTGCAGACAGATTTTAAAATAAAATAAGAGTTGACTACTGATTTTTTGGGGTTGCATTTGGGAGGGGGGAAAAAGTTAACAGTTATCACAGTTTTCTTATTCTGTCCAGATTTCTTTGGGATTATTTTTTTAATTTTGGGTGCATGTGGATAATAGGCTTTGGTCCACCATGAGTTCTGATTTTTTGGTTTTGGTGGGGTTTTGTGGAGGCTGGTTTTTTTTTAAACAAATACATCCACTTAGAAAAGGATGAAAGATTGCCCCAAGCCTTGAAGTAAAACAAAAAATTAAGAAGGCTTTGCAATATTTCATTATGAAAAAGACAGGTCACAGAAAGCCATTTGAAACTGCACTGCAAAGCTAAACATTTGAAAACGTAAATCAACTTACCTGGAAACAAGAGAGAAAGCTGCTGAACAGATCGTCGGGCAGGGAACAAGCCTGATTAAAACGTGGCCCAAAGCGGCAGGGAAATGAGCTTGGGTCACCTTCTCAAACACAGAGCTGAAGGTGTTGACATCTGCCAGCTTGCTGCCGTGGTCACCACCTCCAGTGTCCAAGATGTTCCCTCCGTGTAGGATCAAAATTAGCACATGAGTTTTGCAGTTTTGGTGCTGAACTTCCTGTGAGAAAAACAGGGAATACGAAGCAAGGAAGTATTTTTATGGACAGTGTTGGTGTACTTGGTGTTAATGTTCAAAAGCAGTTAGCAATGATTTTTTTCCTCCCAAACCCTCTGTGATCTTGCAATATTTGCCTTCACTGGGGTGCACGGTGTGTGCACCCTGTGTTCCATTTGATTCAAGTATGTTTGAAGCAGGCAAATCACACGGTCTGTGCTCTGCCAGAAAACCCTTGCAGTGCAGACATGGATTTCAGATCAACAAAGACTATAAACAGCTTTATGTACATCAAAATCTATTTTAAATATATTTGAGATAGGAGTATTGCAATACCCACAGAAAGCCTAAGCGAACATCTTGTCTAAGCATTGTAAATGAGGCTGCTGCGTTTACTGGAAAGGTTCTAACTCAAATCATCACAGGTTCTAAAAGACAAATTTCTCTGCCAATGAAAACATCCAGCAAAAGCAGATGATACAGTTACTTAGCCTGTTGAGAATGGCAACTTTTTATTAAAGTGAAAAATGGGGCACACTTACTCAGACATTTACTGAAAAGGTAAAAAATTTATCACTGCTGATATCCATAAGCCTTACAAGTACACTTATGAATACGTGAATATGTGCATACGCAGACAATAATGGGTGTGCTCCACAGAATAAACAAGATGTTATCTACTGCAGACTGGAAAAACATTTTGAATGTCTCACAAACACACTTTTTTTCCTCCTTTACCCCTTGACAGTTATGTGCTCTCAAAGGGGTCGGTAATACATTAAAAGATACGGAGATTATTTGTTTTTAAATCTTGATTGACATTTTCTTCTTTGCTTTGGATCCTATGATTCCTGGAGACTTCTAGTTCCTGACCAAATATGAACACAAAATAAAAACAACAGTAACATTTATTGCATTTGTCAAATACTAGACCGGTTGATTTACTGAGAATCGAGCAAAGTTCTGGACACTTTATTCTTAAAATTCCAGAGCAAACCCCATGGTCTTCAACAGTAAATATAAAATTACAAGAACTGCTCTGAGTTTAACAAGATTAACTCTAATCAGGACAGCTGACAAGTAAACACACATGCATGTCAGGCTGTAGTTTAGTGATGGGTAAGAGTGGAAACGTCATTGATGCGGACAAAGCAAAGAAATGGGTAACTTTAGCCCCTCTACAGAGAAGTGACTGCAAATGAAAGAATCATAATTTGTTCCATAAAGCCAGTATTCAACACGTCCACTCCTTGGAAATCAGCACAGCTTGTTTTGGGAAAAAAATCTCACCTCATTGTCCTCGTGTATTTCAATACTGCCTTGTGCTGGGAACCTTTGTTTTCTTAAAGAGGTTCTATATAACTCACCTGAAAGGAAAAGAGACAGCATTGATCATTTAAATATTTGGTTGCATCATATTTTACAGATATCTATGGAGGTAAGGCACATTTCTAGTTTCAAGACAGAAAGATCTGTTCACAGAAAATCCTGTGGACAAACAGAACAACAGACAAGGTTTCATGCAGCCCTACATATTACAGGCTCTTCCATTCCTGTCAGCAAAGCTTCGAACAGGGTTCGGATCCTTATACAAAGATCTGTAGCACTGGTACAGCTGCTGTCAGTAGTCTGTGATATGGTCAAATTATGCCAATCTTTCATTTAAAAGGAAAAGATTATGAACTAGAAGTGCCAAGCTGCCTTTAGACAGCAGCTTTAATTCCTCTACCTCAGTGGACTTAAATAGGGAAATTAAATATTGCGACATCTCACTGAAGGGGAATTACTTCAGCTGAAGTTATGGGGGTCAGTTCAGCGGGGAAAGAAAATGTGCTTCTTCCTGTTACAGTGATGGAATTCCATACAAGATGTGAATCCTCACATCTCTGTAACACCTTTCCTCGGGGGGAAGGTGGTGGCTTTGAAACTCTTCAGACTGACAACATCAGAAATTTGCAATTTAAAACTTCAGCTGACTGCAGTGCAGGCTTGAAATTCTACTCATCACACAGGGGTAAGCTGTTCCAAGAAAAACTTGGAGGCTTTCCTCCTTCCATGACAGATACATGTTTTAGGAGTGAATGAAAGGACTGCACTAAATAATAAAACCAAAGTAGTTTGCCAACAGCTTTCTGGATGCAAACACATTTTCCTCTGTTTCTTCCAGCACCTCAGAAGAAAATAAATGCATCACATAACGACTCAGTTTACCTTTCTTTTTGGCATTCTGTGTTCACAGCCTGATTGTGACTCTGCTCCATCTGTGTGTTAATGGGCCGCCTGCCAGAGCCTACCAGCACCGGCCATAATTTTCACCTCACCAAGAACACTGATTAAGCAGGGTCTGGGCCAGGTTATTCCAAAATCACTGAATTTAGTCCAAAACACATTTAAACCACTCTGTACTCTCCTGCATTATCACTGAGAGCTAATTCTACAGCAGATTCTACCACCATCATTCCTTATATCCACTAGAAATGTATTTAACATCTATGGCTACATTTCACCATGTTTAAGAGCAAGGTAATTATTCTTCCCTTTCTACAGGATTAGACTTATAATTCTTGTATAAAACAAAACAATACAACAATAAACCCCAAAACAACAGAAAACAAACCCAATAGCAACAACACACCTCCATAAACTGTGAACTTCTACCAAATGCAATTGCACTGGATGTCTCTGCAATTTAAAGTTGCTTGTAACTAAAAAGTCGTGTTTCCAAAAACCTGTCCAGAAGACTCACTTTTTTCTGACAACCACCATATGAAAAAGTGACAGTATTTTTAACATCTAAGCTCACAACAGAGCTAGTACCACAGAAACATTAGTTTTGTGTCATGAAAAAGGATTATTCAGGGCCATGAGGCACCACCTTACAGTGAATCAGTCTTGATCCTTCAGAAAATACTGGAACAGGAATCCCAGGACTCCTCTTCACCTGCTCACAAACCTCTCTGGTTATCTACGTGCAATGCACTAAACAAAACACGACCTGGGGTTGCTTCTGTGCCATTCCTGTGAAAATCTAGTTCTAAAGATCCACTTTTAAAAGCAGAGACAGTGGTTTCTTTTTCCCTAATGCATCAAATTGCTGATTACAGGGTAGTTCTTTGCTTCACACACAGAGAAATGTCACAGATAACCGAACACGAGGATTCTAGTCATTGTTTTAATCACAATTTCTATTCTAATGTTAAAGTAGCTCTCTATCATATAACTGGGCTTCTTTCAAAACTGCTTTCTCACTTCAGCTGAGAAAATGAAAGAAAAAAGAACAGTATCAATTTGCAGTACTAGAGATCACAGGAACGATGACGCACAGATCAGTCAGTGGAAGCATAAGAGGTATTCTTTTCTTTAAGACATACCAATGTGCACAGCTCAACTGTCTTCTGAACACTCTTGCACTGCCAAAAGTTCAGGTTGCAGTAATGTCAGAACATAGCGTCTTGTTTTGAAAATCTGCACCTAGAAGTACAGTTTTAGCATAAAAGAACGAGGTCCGGAGAGAAAAAAAAGAGAAAAAAAAAAGGCAGAAGGGAGCCAGGTGCTTTTTTTCTGATTTACAGCACAAGTAAGTGAGAAATTTAAATGGATGTGCAGCACTGTGCTGCCCAAAAAACCACATGTGCCTAAATTCAAAGCAGTCCCAGAGCAGGGGCAGAATGGAGGGCTCTATGTCATGCATGTGGATGCTGAGGGGATCAACACGTGCCTTTATTTCAAGAGATGTGCTGAGAATGTGCTTTGGAAGATCATCAGATTTTGGGTCTACATACTGTTTAGGTTAAATACCAGTGACTGAAATAACTGGGGGACCTTCTCTGTTGGGATAACAATATAAAGGGTAAGACTATTCAGCAGCTACAGCTTTAGAAGACAGAAACTTACAGTATGACCTACTAGAGAAAATGACAGAAATTTAATTAGGCACTGAAATGAAACTGACTACAGAGAAATTATGTGTTTTACTATTTACTGGAAGGGCTTTAATGAGGTAAAATAATAACATGGTTTTGCTGGACTGAACCTCTCTGATGACATTATAAACATTTTACAGATTTTTTCCAGCTGTCTTGATTCATACAATCATTATATCAATTTAAGCTAATTGTATCATTATGTAAATTACAGTAACAAAAAAGGTACTCAAATCCCATACCGAGTTGGAAACCAGTGTGCTGCAATAGCTTACCAGCCAGCGGTGGAGTCAGGAAAGGTCAGGGTGGGATAAGACTAAAACCTTTCCTATCATTTGTTTTGTCTTGTTTTTTAATTAACCTGCAAACGAATCAGCTACAGACTCCACCAGACTTCTCAAACCTGGAACAAGGAGGGGAGACATAGGAACAAGAGAACATAATGAAATCTCATTCACCAAGGTCAGGTCCTCTGCAGGCATCCAGACTAACCGGTCAGCCGTGGGTAGGTGGTAGTAGTGACAACTTGAAGTGTTTCCCATTTCCTCCCCAGGGAAATTTCTTGACATTTTAATATAAGCTCTGCTCAAGAGCTGTAATGCAGGCTTTGACAAACGCCCTCCCTAACTTTCTACAGGTTTGTAGTCTGATACCAGTAACAGAAGTATCAAGGACGGAAAGAACAAAATAAATGCTATTATATTCCAACTGCAACAAGTCAAATTAAAAGAATACATCTCTCATTTGTTTACTTGGAGAAAGTAAACATTGTCAATCCAATCTGAAAAATGAAAACAGAAAATCCCATGTCTGGATGAAAATCCGAGACAAAACAGCATCCTGGAGACACACCTTGTAATCTGGGTGTAACTCAGCCAACCTAAGAATGCCTGGTAACCTTAATTAAAATAGGCAGCCAAATGTAAGTACTATGAATAATTTGATTTGTTTGAGATCATACTGGGTACTTAATGTGGAAACGGTGATCTCATTGCTGAACAACTATGTCAACAGGTATGTAAAATCAGAAACCGACACTTACCTATTGCTGATCAGATGCTGAACTTAGGGAAGACAGCTCACAGTGCTAAATTAAATGCAACCACACTGCAGATATTATACTGATTTTCTGTCTAGCAGTCAGTGTCTAGGAACAGTGGCTACCACTTGAACCAACTGAGTTAATGACTAGGGAAGAGATTTACCCTTTTTTTCTGGAGACAGGGACATACACTGCTACAACAGATACCAATGAGCAAACATCTCTGTCAGGGATTGGTTTGGAGTCAAATTCCCACTGGAATTGGTAGACATAATATATGTTGCACATGTTCCTCAGGGACTCACAGAGATGTCAAGCAAGTTGTCTGTTTATAGCCTTGACTGAAATAAGTCACTGCCTGTTGAGTACATCAGGTCTCAAGATCTGCCACCAGCATGAGAGGGGTGGCAGGTGAAAGGAAAAGCTTGGTGATTCAACACCCCAAATCAGCCATGAAAACACCAGTTCATTCGGTGACAAAAGAAAGTAGTAAGTACCCTGAATCCAGGAGAAAAGAATTTGCACCACTATTCCCAAACTTCTAAGAACATGAGGTACAGTTCACACCTATACTAAGAATCAAGCCAGGTCTTCTTTTTTTTTTTTTCCCCAGACCATTCCAAACATCCCCAGTATTTTGCCGTGTTAATTAGGGAGGAATTCAGAATAAAAGCGAGAGAACTTGCTTTAGGTACAAAGCATAAGGTGATGATAGTCCCCACAGAAAACTGCTATTTCCATTATCACACTCCCATGGGAAATTATGCAGTTTCTTGCCATCTGCTGTGCTATTACAAGCCGTTTATAATGACAAATCTGTCATGAGAAATATGTTCACATGAAGACTGTAACATATGCTTTCTATTAACAAATGATAAAGAATATTGTAATACACTGCAGATGCAGGTTCGCAAATTGCACTGTTTAGAGGAAAATAATGGCACGCAGCACTGAGCCCAATCCTGTTCTGGAAGCCACAAGATGAGATTGCGCCTTAATTACAATTAACTTCCCCTGTTTCCTCACTGAAAGACCCTCACATGCTGCTCCATGTAGGTGGCCACCAAGGAGCACACAGGGTTTAGCGGAGGATCCAGACTCCCAAGTGCTGCTCCTCAGCTCCATCCCTCAGACCAGCCCAGATGAACTGAGCAAAGTGTTCCCAGAGGGGAAGGGGGCACACAGAGCAACAGCAGGGGCTCGTGAACACAGCTGCAGGAAGAGTAAACAGCTGTTTCACCATGAACTCAGTGAGGGCCATGGACAGAGAAAACTGCAATGAAAGAAAACACCCTCATTAACACCACTCATTTCTATCAGCCAAATTTCTTTCTTCAGCAAGCAATGTGAAAGCGCAGAAGGATCAGCAGCTCAGCAATAGGTGAATACACTCCTCAGGGGGGCACCAGCAGCAAAGGAACCCTAGCAACTCCAGGCACAGCATTTTCACTCCAATAGCCCTCAAACTTTAACCACAACATCTATTGCACGCCTCGTCAAGCAGAGATGGGAGAAGGAAGTCCAGAACACAAAGCACTGAAGGCTTCTACACTCCAAGTGGAATCACACTGTACAGTCCTGTATGAGCTGTCATGTATATGAGCAGCTTCACCCTCCAATCCGCCACCTCTACCACTCCAGCCAACGCTACGAGGTGCTACCTAATGTGTTAAATAATGTTACAGGCACTTTCTTGGTACATTTTCACAATCCACATTCAAAACAAAACATTTAAAACTCAAAAGAATCCTGGTCCCTCCACACCCATCCCCCTTCTCAAGATAACAACACCAGACCTGTGGTGGGTAACATTTCTATTCCATTATTATCTCTAGTTGTTGAACAGCTTCAGTACAAAGACAAATAAGAACTTTAACTCACGTTGTTTTTCCTGTAGAAAGCCAGATGAACAAAGTGTAGACTCTTCATCTGCAAAAGGAAAAAACACAATGTGAATCAGGATTGCTTTATGTGAACATCAAGCTCTTTACTTTTTCTACTGCAATGCAGGAAGTATTTTGCAATTGACACTATGCTCATTTCTAAGACTCCCATTGACTTCAGTGGGAATAGCTCAGCATAGGACACACTTGAAAACTGCTCCAATCTATTCATCAAAATTGTTAGTCTAGAAGCGAGATTTTACTCTTCATTTCAAGGGCATCATAAGCAATGAAACGGTAGCTAGGAACCCATTTGGTTACCTGTAGAATTAGCCACTGAATCTTTAAATAACTAAAAATTAGTACAACTTACATAGCAACACAAAATAGATTCTTATTACAAATATTTAATTAGCAGTGTTTTTAAGAATGTCTCTGTCCTTCCACCCCCTCCCACAGTCCACCTGTCCAAGGAAAGCTGCCAGTATAAATGGATTTTCTCAGCTCTAAATACAGAAACACAAGGATATGGGAATAGAAGGGCCTTTCATGTAGTTTGTGCATGTGGATGAAGGCCTCCTACAGCACTCAGGTCACTTCTCCCATTTTCTGCCATGGAGAGTAGACACCTTTGCACTGCACCACCATAGAAATGACCGACCCCTGAGGACTGCCATTTGTCGCTGGTCTCCACTGGGACACTCAGCCATCGTCTGACCGCAACTCTTTGAGCACGGCCATCCAGCCAATTCCTTATGCACTGGCTGGTCTGTCCATCAAATCCTTGACTCTCCAATTTAGAAACAAGGATGTTGTGTGGAACAGCATCAAATGCTTTGCACAAGCCCAGGCAGATGATCTCAGTTGCTCTTCCCTTACCCACTAACATTGTAAACTCATCATAGAAGGCCACCAAACCTGTCAGACCCAATGTGCCTTTGCCTCTATGCTCTAACAGAGTGTGAAGTATGCTCAACAGCGGCATATTTTCATATGAAAATATTTTCATATTTTTCCAGATATTTTTATCACAGAGTAATTTCCACAGAATCTGCAAAAAATTTGCCACTTCTCTGGCCTGGAATTAAAAGATGAACTGCAATTACTCTAGTTGCATGCTACTAGCTATTGCAATGCTACACAAAAAAACAAACAAGCATTTCTTTGGGCAGTGTTGAAAACAGAAGAGAATCTACCTTACTTTCCCACAAAGGACTGGTAACCAGATAAAGTATCTGCAGGTGAAAACAAGATTCACAACATTACCTCTAGTGTCACAGTCATCACATGTACATCACATATGCACTTATCTTCGCAGATCTCTGCTCCTGAGGTGTCAGGGGGTGTTTCAGTTCTGGTCTCTCCGGGATTCTATCGCTGATGCGGTCAGCATCAGACGAGAGCACAGCAGAACAGAACTGTGACCCTCAGCACCAGTGAGGTATTGGGGAAACTAGTCCTGCACCAACAGCTCCTGCAGAGCCAGCAGGCTTTACGCTGTGCATGACCTCTCCATTCTAATCAATCACCTGAATTCATCTGACAACATCACCATACCACCAGAACAATGATCATGCTCCACTTCAGAATGTGGCTTTTGCCCCAGCAAGAACACAGTGAAATTTAACTTGAGAAAGCAGGGAGAGAGGAAAGGGGTACTATAGCTGCAGACGGTGTGATCTTCTCGATGGGCACGGCAGCCAGGGGGACCCAAGGCCCAGTGGAGTAGATGGAGAACACATGCTGATTTCAGCACATGGACCGGATCCTAACACCGGATCCTAAGGAAATGAGAATCTGTGGAGGGACTGCAAGAAAAGCAATACCCGCTGCAGCAGGACTCGACTCTCAGTTAAATAATACCTTAGTGGCCCGTTTAAATTTCCTCCATGTTCATGCGTTTGCTGAGCTGTACTCCAGAACATACAGCATCAAAAATTAAACAACAGCAGTTGCAGAACACTGGTAACCCGCCCTCATATAAACTGTTACCATGTGTGATTTGCAGAAACCCAATTCACTGCTTCTCTCTAAAACCTGCTGCTAGAAGTAAATCTGTTCTTTATACGAGCCATCTGATGCACTTTGGAATGCTGCGGACTATTGCAGTTTCATCTTCCCTTCCACCGCTTACTCCAGTAAGCCAAATCTTCTGTTTGCCATTCTCCACATTATTAGGCAGTGGCAGATGCTATTGCAATAATTTTAATAGCAGCATAAACACTACAGTCATCTGTGTACAAACAGCCTTTAATTAATCATATGACTCTAGAAGAACATGGCAAGGGGGGGGAAATCACACGCTACTGGGGGGACGGAAGAGAGCAGTTTGTTTACACAGAACTCTCCTGCTGGACAACACTAGGCCAGGCAGCCTTCAAGAGAGAGAAACACTAGTACAAGGTAAAAATCACTGTACTGAAAGCAGAATCACACGAAATGTAGAGAGTTTTCTGTCATATTGAGTGTTTTGATCATCACATAAACGGTGGAGAGTCTTTGAGATGCACATGTAGCAAAGGAGACTGAATCAGTGAGCCAACCAAAAATGAGACCGGATGAAGAGGTCACTGAAAACATCTCAGCATGCACCCAGTCCTGCACAGAAACACTGCTGTCCTTAGGACTTTAACGGACCCAACTCAACACGGCTCGTAATTCCAGATACTGTGAGTTCATATCCACATCACAACTGACAAGTATCTTAACAAAAAGTCTAGACCATTCCAAACAAAAAATTAACCACTCCCATTTAAGTGGAAATGCTAATTCAGAGCCAAATTGGAATACCTGCAACATTTTCTCTTTACTCTTTTGATGTACTCATCAAATTAACTTTTTTTGAAACACTAGAAATCAGAAATGCAAAATTCAATGAAACAATTAAGAACCACATATAGTTAGGCTGAAAAGAAATTAGTTGATTCCATCTCTACACAGAAAAGGATCAAGAAGGAAGTGTATGTATTTCACATTATTATATAAGGAAATTATACATATATACAAATTATACAAGGAAAGAAAACAAAATCAGGCAAATCTTGCCTGAAAAAAATGACCCTAAAATCAAATTAACAGCTGTCTTCCTGCCCAACTGTGCAGGTAACTCCAGGTTGATTGCTAGCACCTTGGCAGTTTTCTTTGCCAAAGGTGTACTTAACAATTGCATGGAGAGCTGCAGGCTGTCTTTTACTTACAGAAGAACTTCCTCCTTCCAAGACACCTTCCATATCACCTTTCAGTGAAAAGGCAGCGTGAGAAGAGGAAAGCCTGGCAGCCTTTGCCTAGAAGAAACCTCCATGGCATTTCTGGTAAGACGGTTGGGAATCAAAGCGGTCCAGGAACGGCTGTTGGCTCGCTGAGGATGGGCAGACAACCAGAGCACCACAGACAAAAGCATAACCTCAACATGAGAAAAACTATAAAGCTTGGTGTTTTATTAGATCTGATGCAAAAAATAGAGGCCTGAAGCTGCAATGTAGCTTGCGCAAATTTATGCACAGCAGCTCTGCCTGTGGCAATGATCCAGAAAATGCCAGGTGCTTCTGCTTACCAGCTAGCAGGGCAGGGATGAATGAAATTCCCCAGCATGGAAGTTATGAGCTCAGGAGGGACAACTTGATCTACTAAAGCTGTAGAACAACATAGCCTTTTTTTCACTGCAGCTCAACATAAATAACACTGGTTTGTGTTCATGGATGAGTGATGATGGTCAGCAGGAAAAGTCGAGATACATTGGCACTGCTCATTCCTTGACAACTGTATGTTTCTTCTACTCTTTAGAAACATAAGACTCTTCAGAAACATAAGAGGAGGTGACAAAACGAAGGGTGAAGAGCAGAAAAGCCTGCTGTCTGTATACGGAGACTGAATCACAGCAGGATTGCAATGGCAAGCACTTATTTTCCCCTTAAGGAGCTCTGTCATTATCCATCTGTTTCAGATGTTCCTGGATTCCCTCATACTTTAATTTGCGTGTGTGACAAAAAAATATATGACATGTTAAACCCCTGTAACAATTTTTAGCGTTTAGGTCCACATTTTAAAAAGGACAAATATAACAAGAGACAGGCAACTGAGGGGAAGAGGACAACCCTGTTATTTTTATGACCTTATTTTAAGTCTTTAAAAGGTTTTGTTTCAAACATACGCTTTGACCTCACGGGTAATGTTACTCCAGTATTTTTTCCACAAGTTTAAGTTTACACGGCTATTTCTAGCTTGGATTGATTTTTTCAGTAACAAGTATGTGCCTGGTTTGCCAGTCAAAATGTACAGTAACCTCATTTCCTGCTATAAAGAAACTCAAGTAATGAAATATAAAGCATATATTGATTCGAAGTATACAAATAGTCTTTGCTGTATTTGCAAAGACTTCTTCACTGCACTGTGCCAAGAGTACAAAACCAAATGAACAACTTCAACCTCACAAACGTTAACAATATATACTTAAAGTAAAAATATGAACTCAAGATGCAATGCACTTCCAACAGGCCGAATTTGTTCCTAGTACATGCTATTGTCCTTAACGTAACAGACAGATACTTGATACCAGGAGTGAATTTAAGCATTTTCACATATCACAGTCACGCATTTTTGTTCCACAACAGGAAAGGCATCTGCATAAATTATACAGCTGTATGAGGTTTTAATTCAGCTTGATTGCTATTTGTGTTATTTTCTTTAATGAAAACTGAATAAATTTAAATGCTGCTGCCAGTTTCCCCCCAAAGGCTTATTTCTACCTCTGATGAGAAAGGTTGTGCTGATCAAGTGCTCTCAGTCATACTTATTGAGAATCTAAGATTGAATTAAATTACATACTTGCCATTTACAATGTTCCTGAGGACCATGTCTGTCTCACATTAGAACTGTAGTACTACTTAAGTAAGCAGCATCCAGTGGGTCTTCAGCTGTGCCCAGAGCATACTACATCTTCTTATACATCTTCATTTGTTGAAAGAGCCCACAGTTAGGTGCTTTATTAATCAATTTATTAAACTGTGAAAAAGAATCAGTACTCTGCTTTCTGCACAGGCACAAAAACCACTGGCCCTAGAGACTGACTGAATTGTAATGTAGCTCCCTGCAATCAGTGCACCCATCTTTCTCTGAGAGCTGTAAGAAAATCCAGCTGGGAGGGAAGCTGGTAAGGAATTTTCCCTTAATCAGTGGACCATATTCCTCACATCCTTCCATCAGTTAAACAAAGTAGCCTGGGACAGAAGCCATATATGATATCTTTCTCTCTTCCACAGAATGTTTTTAAAGTGAGAATCTAGCATTACTTGAATTTTTAACTATAGGCAACTGGGCTAAGGCTGAAATACCTTTCTACTGTGGCACAGGAGACAACACAGTCTTCCTTCAAACATCCTCCTCCTTCCCTCTTCACCTTTATCACTTGTATCTGATGGTTGCTAATCACGGGCTTTTCTAAAATTGCTGAATCAGTAACACTATTCAGACCTTTTAAGCCATAACAAAAGCACTGTACAATTATCTGCACTAACAAGACTGCAATACGACCTATCAGCATTTGGCAGACAATTCCATGATGGTAAGATACAGATGAGCACATCTAAGGAAATGAAGAAAATGTAATAATTAAAAAAAATAAAATCAACAAGTAGCTAATTGATAAGCCTAAATCTGACAGTATAAGGTGACAGAGGAAAGAAGGAAATGCACGTAATTGCTTCATCTATTTGGAAAACGGATGTGTTCAGCAGGGGTGGATCAGGGAAAACTGATCTAACTGGCAGCATGCATTATATTCAACTTTCTTTTGCACTATGGAAGCAGAGAAATCACATTCCAGTGTAATGAGATACGGTATATGCAATATCAGCTCAAACTTGTGCTAGCCCAGTTCTTAACAACTTCAGTCCTTGCCTGACATCTCTATTCAAGAACTGTCAAATGAACACAATGAACCAAGACCCAGCGGCAGCACACCGGAGCATGGACTTATCTCACACATAGGTCAACTTGTCCGGTGCTTTGGGCTGGGTTCACTGGCTCTAAAACCTCTTCTAACAGCTGTGTGAACAGAAATGAAGTAAAAGAATGGATGAGAAATCTTTCTTTTACAAAACAGAGAATTAGATTAAAGGAAAACAGAAACCCCTTGTATGAAAAGGACGGATTATAAAAGTCAGGGGACTGCTTCATTTCTTACTGCGCAGGTCTCCCAGGCCACCCTGAGTCTCACATCCTCTTGGCTACAGGTATTCAACGTTTTAGTGGCCAGCTCAGCCCAAACCATGACAATAATGCAAACAACAATCCTTTTACTCTTAAAAGAGGTCTCTTACAACTCTTTCCCTAGTGCCCAACACAAAGGGTGCTATAAAAAAAAACAAACAAACAAAACCATTCCCCTGTGATGGGTGCAGAAATGTAAATAAGCATTCTAAATCTTTGCCAGCCCTGGAAGAAACAGAGAAATATCTGCAAGAATGCAAAGACAGGTGGTTCCTGGCAAGTAATTTAGAAGACTAAGTCAGATTTGATGCAATACCGTGTTAATTTTTCTTGCTAGTAGAGAAAATGGTGTATTTACAACACATACAGTTTCTCTCACAAACAGCCACTTGAAATGAAGTAAGTTACCAAGCAACGTGAGGCCTTGATACCACTGTTAAGAGCAAATGCAAAAGAGAATTTTTTTTCTTCTCTCATCATCTGTTTAACAATTGCAAATATACTGTGTGTATTGTGTTTACCTGTCACTTAAATAGTACCAAAATAAACCATTCTCATGGTAGGTAATCAAGAAGTTTGTATTATTTTGATATACCTGTATACTAAAGTAGACCTGTTCACAGCTGTCCTCAGGATTGACTACGTGTAGCAAATCCGTAGAGAAAAGCCTCCTGAAAAGGGTTTTAAAATGGACAAATCCAACAAATTCTTTAAAAACCTAGATTAATTAACAAGCACCATTATACATGAGTCCCATACAACCGATGGATAAGAAAGTCTCCCTAATGTCAACGAGGTCATTTTAATTTTCAAATAACTAGGTGATTTAGGAGCCAAAGTAACAATTAAAGGAAGACTGCTTAGGCTTTTGTCCTATGTCCCAGATTCTTACTGGTGTATCAGTGCCCATTTTCCATGCATGTCAGTGGCACATAGCTACCTAAATGTTTGCCTAAAACTGGCCTTAAATACTCCTGAAAGTATGTGTCTCCTTAAAAATTCCAGATAATGATTTGCTGGCTTTAGGGAGCAAAATAACCCACAGGCAATGGCCAACAAGTCTCATGTATACTGAGCACAGGACACAAGCAATACATAAGTTGTGGTTTTCTACTCTATCTCACAGTGGTTGATCTGAGTCCAACACTGACTTCCCACTGAAGTCAATAAATTTGTATTATCTGGCCTGCCAGAGAAGTCTCCTGAAAGAGAACACTGCAATTCATTTCCCAGCTCTAAAATACTACTTACATTTCTACGTGAATCTTTTAACTATGGGATGCTGTGAATATTTCTGTTGAGTATTTATATATCTGACAACTAATTGCTTCAGTAGTCAGATTTTCTTGTTCACTTAAAATTAATATGTAAGGCAAGCTCAACATTACCTTGATTTTCTTCCAGCTTCCCAATTGTTTCTATCTGCTCAACAAGGTCGTTTGAGTTCCACTGGCTCATGCCTATGAGAATGGCACTTTTCCCTTCCACCATCTCTTCTGTAGGAGGAAAAAGGAGAACAGAACAAACTGCAATGATGAACAGGAATTAAAAAGACAGGGCGAGAACCAGGAATCGACAGAGAAAAAAGCACTCAACATGGTCCCTATATGGGAACAGATAACAGGTTAGCATATGCAGGAAAGCTTCTTTCTTACTGATATGCCCTACAGCATACCTACATGCTTCATAGATTGTGAGCAGGAAAACTCTAGAAAAGAAAGGACTGCCCAAATTTTTGCTCTTACCTTGAGATGTCACTTAAGAACAAAGTTTATAAGTCATTTTGACTGTTTAATATCAAGTAACAGAATTAGTCAGAATTCTTTCCCCTTCTTGGAAACCATCTTTTTTTTCCACTTTTACTTCAGAATATTCAAAAGGCAGAACAGAGGAAGACTGGACATAGAGATCAGCTTAGGCTTTTCAAGCAGCATTTTTCCCCTCTTATCAAAGCCACCTGTGCTACACAAAGCTTAAAACTATCATCTAGGGACACAGAGACATAATGGAAAGGCACCAAGCCCACAGCACAGAGAACAATCTCTTTTATTGGGATTCCATCCAGGGAGGGGGCAGGAAAAGCTGAAAGCACAAAACATGAACCATAGATATTTTATATCTCTTAGAAACAAAAAACCAAAATAAACAGGCCTAGAAGCTGTATGAAAACATTTTCCTTCAAATTAACAGCTGTTTGGCAAGAAGGTTGCCTTAGTCCTTTCTGAATAAATTTACTAAAGCATTTCAGCCTGGCTATATATAGCCTATAATGGCCTTTGTACCCAGGGTGAGTGCACAGAAAAAAAAGAAAAGTTAAAAGCCCACAGAAGGAAGGGGAAGTGGGGAAACAATCCACTCCGAATTTTATTATGACTTTCAACCTCAAGCAAGCATCCTCAATGAATGGGAAAAAGAAAATATTACAGATAAAAGGTATTCCATCTTCTCATCAGACTGCATACAAAAATGTCACATCTGCACTTTACTTTATCTGGCACAAAATAGATTACTCTATCTCTATAGTCAGTCACTTAGAGAGGCCCTGAGAGCATCAGGAGCAGAAAGGAGCTGCTAGCTCCCGCCCCCCGGGAAGGCACAAGGACCGAACGCTGCGAGGATTTAGCTGCAGTACAGGATGTAGGTCAAACTATTTTTCATAATGCAAACCAAGACAGACTCTGGGGTGTTCCAGTTTGACACGCAGTCTTGACCCCCATGAACAATCTACATTTTCAAATGCAATTTCACTTCACGGCACTGGAGTGTCCTCTTGCCACTCCGTCCTGCTCTGGCGAGCTGCAACTTCACAATATACATTAAAAGAAACAGGAAGGTCTGCCTCAGGGCTTAAAATATCAAAAATACTACAGAATATTGTGTGTGTATTACGCGTGTAGCCAGAACACCTGTACTGCAGGGAGGCTTTGTGAAGCAAGAACTCGCCCCAGGACAGAGGCCTCTCTTTTGGGCAGAGCCCCCACACCGTGCCCAGCTTCAGCACTCTCAGCCTCCCCCTGGCCCCCGCCACGCACATCAGCCAAGGGATGAACAGACCATGCCCTCCATACCCAAGCTGGACCAAACTTGGGATTCTTGAGACTTCCCCGCACTTTGCCCAGAAAGCCAGAAATTAACTGAAGTCTTTTGCTATCATTTAGCCATTGGACCATTTTGTTTCCTGCCTATAATGGTGTCTGCTCACCGATCAGCAACATGAAAACAAACCAACCACTGGCATTACAAAGGAGCTCTCTGTGCATATGGAATTTGCGTTGAAAAAACACCATTCAAGGAACTATAAGCATTGCATCTGCATCAGTTTTGTATAGTTCTTTTTGTGACAATTGCTCCTATTTTGCTTAGTGTTAACTCACAAAATTTTGTTAACCTTCACTGGATTTGATGAGCACCATCACAATCAAATCAACAAGGTGGTAGTGCTTTAAGTGGTTTAAATTAAAGTTTTATGGTGGTTTATACTTTTCTTTTTTTCTTTTAAAAGCACAGTTGTGGAGTCTCGTGATTGTTTTACAGGATGATAATGGTTTTCTTCTGTAAACATTTTTCTTCTTCCATGTATAAACAGCAGCATGGCTCAGTCCTATTACAACTGAGAACTTTCTGCCTAATGACTGCAAGCCACATGGAAAGCAAGATATAAAGTAAAGTCGGGCAAAATAAAACAGTAAATACTACTTCTCCTCCTCTCTCTATGGATTTCACTAAATTAAGCAGCCAGACAGAGCAGATGAATCTACAGCCAAAATATGTGCAGCTGCTCCATCTCAAACACTGGTGCTGGACTCTCTGTTTACAAGGCTGTCACAGCCAGAAATGCCTTGATTTGAGGAACTGGAGTTTGACCCCAGCTGTTTTTCAGAAAGCGAAAGCAGCTCACTAATGTTACGTTTTAATTGTGCCCACTGCTGTGTCCTCTGCTTCGTACTCCAGGCTGTCTCTGAAGTGCAAATTACACAGGGGTCGATGGAGAGTCTGGGACAGCTTCCAAATTCTCCCATAAAGAAACACAGTGCTCAGCTCCAGCTGCACTGTGCAGAAAGCCCTTGCAGCTGCAAGAATACTGAGCACTGATGAAGCACTCTGTATAAATAATGGAGAATGGGTGAGAAATACAGGTAAGAAACATGACAGGAAGCGTAATGCTGGAGACAGGATGCAGGTGCAGGAGGTGAAGGCGGCAGTCTCTCTTCTCTCCTGGCCAGGTTCTCCTCACTCCAGCACAAACTCCTCTCGTGCCACGTTTAACCCATTGACGACGCCTATTACTTTAGCTCACACATACGCTTTCCTCTACCAAAGATACAAGCTCCCTCATCACCCAGAGAGCTTCTGAGCATAGAAACACCTTCTGGCTCTTCTGATAATATCTATGCTTTTGTGCACATTTATTTTCCTGACATTTAGACACTCTGCTGTTCCTGAAAGGCTGTCTGGGAGAAAGCAGAGGTGCTACTAACTTAGGAGGAGCTGTGGATTTCCTCAAGAGTAGAGAGTATACAGATACCACATATCTGTTGGCTTCAGCTTTACAGGAACACAGTAATACAGAAGACAGCACTGTAAGCTTCATTTTAAGAAGGCAGAACTAATGACAAAAGATTTTATGCAGACTAAATAAACTCAGCTAGAGAAAATGCAGCAGCTGTATGCCACACCACCTCTTCGATCTCCAGCAAAGCTGTCAGCAGGCTTTTGACTGTAACATCTGCCACAGTAACAATTTCAGGAAAACGAGGGAAAAAAATGCCCTCACATTCTAAATTGGAAGCCTAATGCAGAGATAAAGAAATTATGAAGTTCTGGTTTTGATAGGTCAGATCCTCATCTGCTGGACTAGTTTAAATCCAGAATAAAAACTGCCAGAAAAGATTTCTCATAGTTTACAATTGGAAAAATGAAACCCTAGAAATAAAATTAATAGTTTTATATGACTCAGAAAATCAGTGCGCTAAAATAGACTGTATGTCCATTTATGTTTTAGTGACTACCTCATACTGCCTCCAATAGAGTCCAGTGCCCAAACAGAACCTTCCCTAAAATTTTCGCTTGTTTTTTCATTTAGCAAAATCACAGTTCAGTCAGCATCCTGACTCTCTGAGGAAGGGACAGGAGCTCCTGCACCCCAGCTCTGAGGGCAGGAAAGAGCCACATTTGCAAACGTGGTGTAGCCAGGTCTGGCACTCAGGGAAATGGAAGCAACCCTTCTGTGCTGGGGCCAAACAGCAGGGTGAAGTCAACACGGGGTAAGCCAGAATTCCTCTTTAGGGCTATATGATGGAAAGAAAACTCATTAGAAAAGTCACTTAAGAAAACCCATTAGGCCTAGATTGTACTGGACTTCTCTGGTAGTCCCTCATCTTCTACACACCCATCTATTCTGGCGCGTTACAGCTTTTAAAAATACAAACAAAAATGAAACCAGTCCTTTACATGAAAAAAGAGAGGGTTGGGGAGAGATCTGTTTTTTCCAGTTTCTATAACTTTTACACTCCAAACAGATTAGAATTCCAGATGCTCTTGCTCTTCCCTGTTTGAAGTGGTTCTGAGTGAAAACATTCATGTTACTCATCTTAAACACAGAAAAATCCTCGGCCTGAGCCTTCTGTCAATTGCACTAATTTGTTTCCCTTGGTTCTTCTCAATTTCTGTCCGCACAAAGTACTAAGGAAGAGGGAGCAGACTGTTTGACAACTGCATGTAAGATTAGATTTTGTCAGGTTTTCTCTTTCCTGAATTAAATAGCAGGCTGAACTGATGCACATACAGTCAGTTCCAGAGACCTCTCCTGACACAGAAACTATCAGCCCTGTCTGCATCTCTTCCTAACACTCCTCAAGAGATTCCTCTTTCTTTGTGGATATGTATTTCATAAACTAGAAGGTGCGACTCAAACACTAATATAAGACACTACATTTTGATTTCTACAGTTTTCTTATGGAATAAAATTTGGAAGTCTGCCCTAGAAAATGTTTGTTCTCAAAATCAATCCAGACAGGCTGCTTTTCATAAGCTACTCACCTAGACAGCCTGCAGCACCTTTTTATAGCCATGCTCTAACCCACATGTCAGCCTCAGAATCCCAGGACACATTTTGACTGGGGAACCACAGACCACTGTTGGCTATGGCCTTGTTTCAGTATCACTGTGGCTAGAATCCTTCTCTCCTTATTGCTCAGAAAAACTAAACACGTTTCTCAAAGGTTGTAGAATTTGCCCTTCCCAAATGGCATTGCAATCTGTCATGCTTCAAGGGTGAAATACTCAACAGCAGTTGTTCTCAGAAAGGTTGTGGTAATCGGGCTAAGTTAGCTGAAGTTTCACAAGTGAGAACACAAAGATTACTTATGACCATAATTTTAGGCATTGTAATCAGAGAAAGCAATTACTTATTGAGCCTGACTACAAAATGAAACTCTCCAAATAAGGCTTACAGTAGTTCTACGTGTAAATGTTTGCAAATTTGGCCCCAGCCTGTCAAGTAACAATATGCAACCCTAAACCCCTATTGCTATTGTCAATCCTTGGAGTAGGTACTAGGAGAGATGTAGGAAGTCAAACTTAAGCACAATGGTCCTTCACCTTATTTAACATTGTGCCTTCTCCCTACAGCGGCAGTTTTTCACGGTATCAAACAGGCTCACTTCACGGCAGCATCTTCAGCACTGATCTTCACATGTGTCACTGGGCATTGCTTCCTCACATTACACTTCAGCTACTTAGAATTCTGCTGTAGCTAAAGCACCTTCCCAAAAAAGCAGAATTCCTCCTGACCAGTAAAACCAAACCAAGCTTGGAAACCTGATCAACAAGAATGTAGAAAGCTTTTCCGTACTGGTAAATTAATTTATTGTTTACTAGTTCTCCCAGTGCAAGGAGACTTCCATAGACGCAGATGGATTTCAAGGGCATGGATTTTCATGAGACATAATGTTGCAGAATGGCTGCGGGAGCAGGGCCATGGATCCACGGAAGCATTGTACAAGCAATCCTCTTGTTAGCCTAAGTGTTTAGCATAAGTAGGATTTTAGCCACAGTAGGCCTCAGTAAGAATTCCAAGTTATGCTGAGAAGGAAGAAGAACCAAGGTGACACAGACCCTGCGAGAATGACAAACAAGGAGAGAGGGAGAGTGTCCTTCTGGAATGTTGGAGAACCTTGAAGCAGAAACTGCAAGTAGGAGGTGTATGAACATGTAATCTTTAGAAGCCTAGCCAATTAGTGTGTGACAAGTAGGCATAATTTACAATAAGTGTATAAATATCTGAGCTATCCGAATAAACGCTGGAGCTTGCTTTATCACTCAGATCGAGTCGGCTGCATGTCTTCCCGTGCTGTTCCCGACAACATAACACAAAATTACCTTGAGATTTTGGTTTTGCCTCTGAAACACAAGATGACTAGCTGCCATTCCTATGGTTAAAAAAAAGCAGATAAAATCTGTATTGATACACATATGCCACACAGCCTCTCCCCAAAAACTCAGTTACACATTCACATCAGCTTTGTACCTATGACAACTTACAGCAAGCATAATCTGATATCAAATTCCCCAAATAATGAAGCATCCATCTGGGGAAAGAAAAAAGCTCTCAGTGCAAGGATCACCTAAGTACCAGCTGCAGTGTCTGTGTGCCTACCACAACAATAAAGATTACAAGTGATAAATCATCTTATAACATCCATATTTCTTTCCTCTCTCTGTGGAGACAGCTGGAACATCCCTGTGCTAAAAGCCTTTCAGATAAGATAGCCATTTGGCTCAGAACAAGGAGAAAATAATCAGTGCTCAGCAATGTATTTTCTGAAATATGCATTCACGTGCATGCACATACAGAGCGCTCACAGCTCTTTACTCAGAACTCTCAAATTCTTCGTCAAAGGAATTTGAGGTAGGTTGCTAAATCCCAGGTCAGAAATGCAGTAGGCTACTTAGAGAAATTAAGGTGGAGAAATTAAATAGAGAAATCCTTTATTTAGAGAAAGAAAAGTGGATAATAAGTGGTTTGCTACAGAAAGCCAAAGGACATTCAACAAGTTTATTCCCTCACCCTTCACTGCTGACTTCCAGGTAACATCAGGATATAAAGACAGCTCAGTCTGACCTCAGCAGCCTACATCATGAAAGATCATATAGTTGGATTTCTGCTACAGTACTAGCAAAATTAATCCCCCCTCGCTGGTTATACTCTTCAGAAAAACAAATTAAACATGTCAGAAAAGCATCAGATTTCGCCCCTACAAAGAAAATCAAAACCAGAGTCCCTATCTCCGATTGCAGGTGGAAGGCTGCGTGTGCACACAACCTACAAATTTTACTCCCACTTCAGAACAAAACATGTAAAACATGTTAAAGAGCATGCCAAGATTCAGGGTCTCATCAGATGATGTAGGGAGCACTGCATTTTGGATTCACTGATTAAATCTACAAGCATTCAGATACTGCTGCTTCTTGAACAGGCAGAGTTCCCTGCCACTTTAGTCAAAGTTACGCCAGAGTGGAAAATCTAGGCCGTTGGTTTTAAAAGTTGGCCATCAGTAACACAGAGAGTCATGGCCTCCATCAGGAACTGTAAACAAGAGCACTCCAACTGTAACATCACATACTACCTGACCCGTAAGCAAGCCAGTCCCAAGAGACACCTTGAAGGTCCGTAGTCTTGTAGTTCAGTTGGTTCTGATGCCAGACTCAGCTCAAACAGCTCATTCATCCACTCCAGCACTTCACCCACCTTCTGTAAATCTAACTCCATTCACAAATCCTTGAAAGAAGATCTTTTCTTTTTTCTTTTTTTTTTTTTTTCTTCAGACTTCAGTCTGATGAGGGCAATGTTGTCAGTTCATCCCCAAGGAGCTTAGTGACTTACTGCAAAATTGGGGAAAGAATGGAAAGGGGAAGACAAAAACGTGTACTGACCTCGTGCATCGAAAAATTCATCGTCAGAGCTCTCCACAGAGTCTTTGAGAACGTTCTGCATGTGCCACTGAGCTCCACTGAACCGCCGCTGGCCAGCTGGAAATACAGGGAGACTCACATTAACCCACAGGAATGCTCACCTCTCCATTAGGCTTAAAGGGAAAAAAAAATTACATGAATAAACAGTTTGTGTAGATAGCTCAGTAGGATTATTTTAGTCAGCACACATACTTTAATCTCAACAGACAGACAGGTGGAGTTCTCAGGATGCACAAAAATTACACCACTGCCATGTAACCAAAGTGATTAAACAAGTTCTTGTTAAAGATAAACCTGCACCACTTTCATCTAACGTAGTGACTTGAACAGATACGTTCTTCCCTGTTGAATTCACTAGGCTGTTCAATTCCAGCACTCAAACCGTACGTGGTTTCTAAGACACGAAGCAGCATTTCCCCAGGACATGGCAGTAGCTCCCATTTAAATTCAATTTCACTTTTAAAAGAAGTGCCATCCTATTTAGCTCACAGATTTACAGACAAACTGTTGAATTCTCTCTCACTGAACTGTTTTCACCAGCTTTGGTTTGCTGAACCCTGGGGCTTTCATTTGAAGCTTGCCATTTGAAGACGTGAAGGCAAAACCCTGTTAGAATATGTGCAGTAACAGACACAGTCATAGACAACTTAGATGGTCCCAATGGATTGTCATACTCAAACTAATCTGTAATTGGTAAACCAGACCTGCCTAACTATATCAGTTCTCCTTATATCTACAGCAACCTGGCACTGCAAAACAGTAGTGAAATATACTCCATCTATTTATAATAAAGTCTCCTCCAAATCATTGGGGAACCAGGGATCAAATCTACCATATCCATAACAGCACTACAGCTATTATAGAAAGAACCTTCATTACCAAACAGAATAGTGTCTTCGGTTTTATTCATTTCTCCAAATGATGACATCAGACCTGAAATCTAATATCCTGAGGCCTTGACCAAAAAAGCATTCTCCTCCTTCCAGTAGTAAAAAGCAACTCAAGCAGGGCAGGCCTCCCTCTACATCATGCTGGGGGAAACATGCCACTAGGTCGCAGCCTTTTGCTTTATTTTTACTTCATCTATAGCTGAACTAATCACAAATATAAATGAAAGGTGGCAGCAGGAAGCAGATTTTAGCTGGCCAAGAAGAGAGTACAAAGAATAATCAGTTAATAGCATTTTAATAGCTTAAAAAAACCCAACTCCCAAACCATTAAAAATAATTTGTTATTAAGGAGACAGTGTTAATTATAAAAGTACTATGTGTATTTGGAATGTGTCCAGTGGTGTTTGGCAGCTAACAGAGGATGCATACAGATCATTACATTAACTGTTACAGATTTCTGGAACCTTTTACTAATGATAGGAGACAGCAAACTGAATTATTCCTTACCAAACAAGACCTTGCTGTTTCTCCATTCAAATATAAATATCCTAAAACTTATCCCTATAGTCATCAAAACAGTGGTATAAAGAACACATTTCTGAACTTCTAATGAAGAAAAATCTATGCTTGAAAGAGCAGGAATTCCAAAATTTCCAAGCATGACAATGGGAAGCAACACAAAAAACTCGGAGCTAGAGATAGGAAAGGGAGAATTTGCAAAATTTGGAATATTCAAACTCAGACAGACAGACTTTGTTGGTAACACAGTTAATGCCTTTTGGGGTCCTGTAGATGCAGACAATCCCACACTGGACATAAATTTCACACTGAGAAAATTCTGCTCAGATTTTCCAGACCAGATGCCTGTACTGATGATAGTTCTTACAAGGCTAAAAACTGAGAAGTCTCATTTTCACATATTTTGAGCGCTCAGTGACTCCACAAGAAGCCAGAGGGCTACGCTTGCAGAAACAAGCAAACAAAAATGCCACGATAAAAAATGTCTTCTTACAGCTGCAGATAACTTGTTTTGAAGAGACATTTAGGGACCTGACTTTCAGAAGTTAGTTTTATAGCTGTGTAACTGTATGCCGCTCATCAGGCACCGCAAATGCAGGTTTCCAAAGCCAGCAAACACTGGGAAAAAGAAGAGATAAATGAAAACAAACCAGAAGAAACAAGTATTTGGCATTTTGGATAAATATTTTCAGGATTTGACTTAGCATATTTTTAAAGATTCTCCAATTTTTGTTATGTCAGTCAGCTATATTTCCCATGGATTGGTGAATTCCCATTCAACATGGTCTTGGGCATCTATAATTCTCCAGTAAAAGCTCAAGATTTAAACCAGGAGTTACTCGTTCTTCCTTCCTTTTCTTCTTTGCCTTTCCTGATACCTAGTCCCCTTGCAAAATCCACAGCTACAGGATTAATCCAACACCTGCAACACATCACCCAGCTCTTTCCATTCCATGGTATTTTCTTTCTCACCTCTGTTTTTATTGGGGAGCTTTGCTGAAGACAGACACTTCTGGGAAGAAACTGTCTGCTCCTCTTTCGTTTTATCTAACATATTTTGAGACATTACTATCACAAAGACAGCAAATAGCATCAAAACCACTACAAAAATCACTGAAGAGTAAGGCAGATTAAGCATCCGGATGATTCACTGATTTGTACCTGATAATAACAAAGGCATTTTTAGCATGGTTTTCTCAATCAAGTAAAAATTCATTCAGATCAAGACATATATGACTGCGAACTAGAAGTTAGAATTAAAGGATTCAGAATTTAAGCTACTTATCAAGGAAGTCTGGCAAAATAAATAAATAAATAGATCCAAACAAAACCCCCAATGTTTCATTCCAAATAATTTCAACCGGATTGTGAAAATAATCTGATCTGCATTTGACTGGAGGGAACAAAGAACTCTTGCAAAAAATTATATAAATCTCAAGGGAACAACAGACAAAATACAAACAAACTCAGTCTTGGTATAAAACTTGTGTTTTTAAGGACTGTATTCATTACTTGACATGTTGGCTGTCAAACTCAGATTAATTTGGAGCACAAAACACCCCAAGATGATAGAACTCAATGATGCATGACTTCCCAAGGACAGCCCACAAACTGTAATTACAGAACACAGTTGATTGCATTTAAATCCCCACAGTGTGCAGAAAACTGTTTCCTACTGAAGCCATGATTGACCGTCTTATGAGTGACAGAATGCTAAACAAAAGCTTAAAAAATTTTGATTCTTCTGACTGAAGCAGTGGTACTAAGTGTTCATTTCACGTTTTCACCCTTTTTTTTTTTACCTCAGTTCTTATTTTGGTCTAAGAAAACCCCTGTAACAATATACAATGTTTTTAAAGGTTGCAATTTTTTAAACCTTCAGTCCAATATAGAAGAGTCATTTCAAGCTTTTACTTAACACAGTAGTGTGCATATTTGTTTGCTAAAAAATACCACTGCAAAAGCCCCACACAATACACCATCAGACAGACACTAGGATCACATTTGGTACTGTATTTTTCTGTCATACATCCACTTAAAAAACCCTCCAATTATGCATTCACCTGATGCAGTAAGTATGATTCATTGAAGACTCATTCCTCATTATGATTACCATTCATTCGCTATGATTCATTGATACAGAAGAGCACTGTTTAAAAACTGTAACAGCCAACACTTTTCTTATATTCCCAGTTCCCTTAAAAATATAGGATTCTCACCCTGAGTTGTTTCCAGACCAAAATAAGAACGAATAAAGCCAAGACAGATGGACAGTTGTGCGCACGGTGTTTGCAAGTGTGCAGATCAGAACTCTTGTGATGAGAAGGAAGTGTCCTACAGACCCCGTGGTGAGATTAATTTTCATAACCAACATCCTGGTAGAAGTCTCATCTTTAGACAGTAAACTAAATACATGTGTATGCTTAGGCCTTTCAAATGTAGTGACGAACAACTGTAACTCCTCTCCACTCCAGTGCTCTGCCTTTTTCCATCTATTTATTATCCACATAAGACTAACGCAAATACCTGCAGCCTTAAATGAGGCTAACACCACCAAATCTGTCCTCTGGCATAGCTTCACTGGGGCCAACAGCTACCTTGGCAGGGCTCTGTTTGTGTAGATGAAGTCAGCATACCAAATGAGTTTAAGTCTCTGCCTCCAAGCTCAGCAACCATAATGATGCCATAGCCCTGCATCAGCCTCCTGTAAATATCTCTGGACTTTCATTCAGGTGTTTAAACAACGATTCAGAAATCTGGCTAGAGCATCGCTTCACGGAAAAACCCCTGGGGCAAATTCAAGTTAAAAGAAATATGCAGATAGTCTCAAAGAGTATATGGAATGAAACCATGGCACTCCACTTCGTGTCCTGTTACTCATCATTTTAGGATTCAAAAGACAATAAGCATCTCCATAACCAACATTGCTCTAGTGTTACTTAATCTGGATTGAGTAGGATGAATAACATAATGTTGAAGGAACTTCTGCCTGAATAAGAGCCTAAAAGGCCTTGCAGGGATTGTTGCTTTTTTGCCAGAATAAAAAGCTTTCCACTTCAGCCAACAGAATTTGCTGGGAAGGAAGGAAGGGAAAAGGCCATGTAAATACAAAATTGTAAGGACTTCACAAGAAAAAAATAGCAGCTCCCTGGAGCAGAACTGCCACTAGCCTGGCTAGAAATCAGTAAAAGCGCTGGCCTCACAAAGAAAGCTCACACTTCCAGTGACCTTGGAGGTGGATGCAAACTGCGAAGGGAGGGCAGGGAAAAGCGTCACAAATCTCCAGGCATGAATTCTGGCTACAAAAAAAGCCCTTGGGAACATCCGTTTTATTATACTGCACTAGGAATGTTTCTAGATTTAGAAGCAGTTTAAACATAGCCCCAGTCAGCAGCACAAGTCTGCATAAGCTCACTGCAGCAGTTCTCCACATCTACGTTTATTTGCTAGCGGGGCTGCATTGCATCGCCCTCATACATTAGTCTTACTGAGTCTGCTTCCTTCTGTGCCAACAGATTAGCACTAGCCACCTTAACAGGACTCTATTAACATTTCTTGATTGCATTAAACACTAGCAGTGCCTGGACTCACTGATTTGATTTACAGTGTCAACTGCTGCATATTTTATTTTATTATTTTATTTCAGAGAACAGAAAGACCAGCTCTGCTTCAAAACAGAGACTAACTCCTTAGTAATGACACTTGATGATTTTATGTCAGTGAACTTTATTGGATTTGCTGACTGATTCTTAGCAGACAGATTTCAGCATTTTTTTTTGCAAGCACAGAAGCAACTTACATTTTATTTCAGTTGTTTAATACCACAATTTCTGAGGATAGAGAGGGAAACCATGTAGAAATGCAATACCTTTAACAGACACCCAGTACATCACAGATTTCCCAGTCACAACAGCTGAACCAGAAATACATGCAGTAGATCCCAAAGGCACGAGGCAACACAACAGACAGACAGCAGGATACACAGGGAAAGTTCCCAAGTATCAGAAGGAGAGTTTGCAGAACCGAACAGCTGCTTTTCTTCTAAGAGAATGTCCTGGTTTGGGGTAAAATGAACCAATTTTCTGTTTTACAATTTCACTTTCTTAGCTGGGCCTCTTCTAACCAACTAAACTCTGAAATTAACAGCACACTGCTCAGAGAAACTGCTTCGTCTCACAGTGATAAGACCCAATTATATCAAGGAATGGTATGCAGACAGGCCCTTGTTTATCCTTATTGCTGGAACAACCAAGGTCAGGTAATTGTGTTATTCTGCCCGTTGGAGGGTCGGAAGCGGAAGCATCGAAGGGTCCCACCTGCAAGGAGGAGTGGACAGGACAATTGANGAACCACGACAGATTTATTGGCGCCCAACGTGGAAAAGTTGGGAAAAGTTTCCTACCGAAACTGTTTTCTTCCACACAGTGCTGCAGGCTGCTACACTCTCCTATTTCAGAGGGAGCTTCACAGGTTGCCCCGAGCACCCAGGCATGGACACAGTGGGGAGAAGACAAGAGCAGAACCATTTTGCAGCACCACGCACAGAAGCTGAATTCTCTAGTTAGGCTAGCACTAACTGTAATTAATATTAATAATAATTAAGATTACAATCAGCGATTTTCTTGCGCAAAAGTCCTGCTTTATTTCTTCAACAAAGAGCAGCTGGAAATCCATTGGTACTTTCCTGTGTCATAGAATCATAGAATCATAGAATGGTTAGAATTGGAAGGGACCTTAAAGATCATCCAGTTCCAACCCCCCTGCCATGGGCAGGGACACCTCTCCCTAGAGCAGGTTGCTCAAAGGCCCATCCAGCCTGGCCTTAACCGCTTCCAGGGATGGGGCATCAACAGCTTCCCTGGGCAACCTGTTCCAGTGCCTCACCACCCTCACAGTAAAGAACTTCTTCCTAATATCTAATCTAAATCTCCCCTCTTCCAACTTAAAACCATTACCCCTCGTCCTGTCACCAGACTTCCTGACAAAGAGTCCCTCCCCAGCTCTCCTGTAGGCTCCCTTCAGATCCTGGAAGGCTGCTCTCAGGTCTCCCCAGAGCCTTCTCTTCTCCAGGCTGAACAGTCCCAGCTCTCTCAGCCTGTCCTCATAGGAGAGATGCTCCATCCCTCTAATCATCTTGGTGGCCCTGCGCTGGACCTGTTCCAACAGTTCGATGTCCTTTCTATGTTGAGGACTCCAGAACTGAACACAGGACTCCAGGTGGGGTCTCACAAGCGCAGCGTAGAGGGGGAGAATCACCTCCCGTGACCTGCTGCTCACACTTCTTTTGATGCAACCCAGGATACGGGTGGGATAAGAACAGCCGCTGCTGCTGGACGCGATCACAGCAGTGGGCTTTCCTGAAAAACTAATTCAATATGATTGACGTCACTGTTGTACTATCACAGACTTAGAGCTTTGCAGCAGGTCCAGCAGTTTGTTGCATCCTTTGCTTGCTAATAAGCATTTACCAATCAAGCCTCAACGTAAGCATGTGCCACAGACAGGATACCATAAAAAAGCACTCCTGAAAAACACACCAACCTAGTTAGCAGTGACAAAATAGCACATAGTGTTCTCATACCTACTGAAAACTCAGTCTTTTACACAGCAAAGTATTGAAGGTTCACTTAATCTCAACAAATAAATAAATAAATAAAACAATAAAAAATGAAGTCTGTTGCACAGATTACAACATTTCCACTTGCCAAAGCTTGTTTTAAAACTGTGACCATTTTGAATTGAGGGAAGGTTTTCTTAATAAAATTTAAAAAGCACAAGTCATTTTTGCATTTGGAGAGAGGTGTTGGGCAGAAGGAATGACCCTTGCTGGTGCCACTGGCTGTTGTTGCATAATACTACTTCTTTCTGTCCTGACGGTTTCAGATGCTTCCTGCCTACCCATTAAGTGATTTAACTGAACTACCCACACAGTGTTACCTAGTGACTACGCACCGAAGACTAACTGCAGGACAAAATTATCCACTGTTATTTTCTAGCTATGCTTTATTTTTTCTTTGGCAAATGTAAAACTGAAGATGTACTTTAAAAAGATGTGAATTTAACTACTGGAGGCACTCCTCGGACTCAGGAGTTCAGGCAAGACAGATGGAGCTGTCTGTCTTGCCTGTAATTATTGCAGAGTGAAAACTGAAGTATGCTCAGAGTAAGCCCTCACCTGTGCACCGATCACCAGAAAAGGGCCATACATGCCATTATGGTCAGCAGGGCCACACAGAAATCATCCACAGTTACACCGTGAATCTGCAGCAAAGACCGGAACTGAAAATGCCATGAAATTCACTGTGAGTGGGAGGGACTGGGGATGAATGGGAAGCCTATAGAAGTGTGAGGCCAAAGGGGACAGGAGGAGGCCAAAGGGGAATAAAATAAAAGTAGAGGTGAGGGGGAGGCTGGAGTGACCGTACAAAAACAAGGGGAAGGAAAGAAAAAAGTGGAAGGCCAAGGGGGGAGAGTTCTCAGAAGGGAGCCATGGGAGGCCAGACGAGAGGAGGAAAATAAACATAAGAACACGATGGTAGAGATGGAGGCTTGAGACTGAGAGGAAGGAGTAGGCTGAGGGGGAGACAGCAGGAGGCCAAGGAGGAGAGCATGCAAGGCCAGAGGAAGATGGGGAGTCAGAGTGGGGAAGGGGGGAGCCCCAAAGGAGAGAGGGGAAAAAGAATAAAAGAGTGGGAGGCCAAGGGAGAGAGGGAGGAAAAGAGTGAACAGAGAGGAGAGGCAATACAGGAGTGGGAGGCCAATGCCCAGGGGAAGAGGCATCCCACCAACCTAACCATAGCTGCTTATAAGGGATGTGATCCTCCTTCCTCCTTCCCACCAGAGAGGGCCATCACCTGGCTCTGCAGTTGAGCTGGTAAAGACCGTAAAACCAGCAGAAAACAGTTTTCCACCTGTTTTGTTCCCAGAACTAGACTGAAGAAGAGCTGAGGAAGCCTGGGAGCTGGTACAGGAAAGAGGAGGAAATACACAAGATTTCTCTTACTGTTGGCAGCAAGCTGGCAGATCACCAACTCGTACCTTCCATTCCTGAATCTGCAGTACTCTACAGGCCACGTCCTGCCCTGCTGAAATCTGTGTTCACTTACAGTCCTGTGAATTGCAGACTTGGAAGCATTGCTGTGCTTCAGAAAAAGGACAGAATAGGAAGAATTAAAAAGGATAGAAGTGGGAGCTTTGAGAACAAGCACTAGGAGAAAGTTCCTGGTTTAAGAGGCAGGAAGATGAAAGGCAAGAAATCAGGAGTGTGTAAGTGGGAGAAAAGGAGAAAAAAGGTAATCCTGAAAGGGCAACAAAGCAAGCAGCATCTCAAAGTGAACAAGACACCAATTTTATCAGAGGAGCCACAGCACAGAGAGGAGATGTTACAATACCTCCTCTGAGAGCAGTCCTGGGCTGACGGAAGTAGTGTACTGAGACAGGATTTCCAAGTGGTGGGAAAAGGGTTGACAGGCACAAAAGAAAAATTGAGAGATGAAGAGAAGCATTAAGGAAAAAATAAAGTGGTTGGTTTGGGAAAGAAAGAAGCTTGTAAGTAGAAGAGTAGAGGAGAAGCAGCTTGAAGAGAGTCAGCAACATCAAGCAGGTACCAGGAAAGGCTAGAAAGGGGAAAGAGTCAGGAGCTCCCTTTATTCTCATTGTGGCTGCATCAGTCCCTAAATAAAAATCAAAAGGAGAGCAAAGAGCACAGCTGAAAAAGCCAGAGGCATAGTGTTACAGGCAGAAGAAAGTCCACACCAAATGCAGCTTCCCTTATCAAGAAGTCAAGCCAAAGAGCTAACTGAAGGAACAGTCCCGATGCTACTGTGGTCAGAAGTATCCAATATAACCAAGTCCCCTCTCCCATCCCTCACTTGCTATTATTCATCTCATAGCAATTCAGCCACACCAAGTCCCTGGTTACCTAGTCTGTACACGCTTCAACTGGCAGTTCTGCAGCAGATGGTAAGGACAGGCATATATTTGCTTACTGAGTACAGGAAACAAATCAAGAAACTAAGCCATGCAGGCCTTTAAGCCCCTATTTTAAGGTACCAGTGACGTTTTCAGTCTTGCATGTTATGGGATTACTGGTGAGATGAAGAAGAGAGACAGGAGGTTTAGCACGGCTCTTCAGGGTCCAAATTCTAGATAAAGCTTTCCTGTAGATGTAGTCCATCTCTTAGAGCCGTTTCTTGATGCTTCAGATGCCAGCTTCCCCACAACAGAAATTAACTTCGCCCTCCTTTCTCAGCATTATCATTGCCTCCTCCAAATTCACTCCCCAAAACCAAAGAAAATATAAGTATTTTCTAACCTTTTCCTGCAACGACTGTAGGTGGACTGCCTGCATCACATCTGAAAGAGTCTACTTTCACAGTGCAGAGATTTTGGCTTTCTGAGGAGGATCTGGCATTTTTGAGTCACTGCTGCCTGTTAAAAAATGAAGTAGGTGATAAAGAGCAGATACCACACCACCCCCACAGGGATATGTCAGGTAGTGATGCACAGTTGCCGCTATGTGGTTTTGCAACCTACAGTTCTGCAAATGTCCAAGCATTTCTGTGCAGGGACTACTCCAAGGGCTTAAAATCTAGAACCCGCTAGGTGAGATCCAGCTACTCAAATGACTCAAGCCGACTGCCTCCAAAAGCCCTTCATAAGCCCACATATCAACAGTGATCAGGCTGCGGAATTCATGGCTACCAGAACGGTGGTCTTTCTTTGTGTTTGTGATAAGGTTACAGCACTGGCAGAGGCTGCAAGGCAAGCAAAAGCAAAGCAGCCACATTTCTATATTTATGTACATTCCAGCTCACTTTGATAAACTCAGTAGGCTCAATTTATAAAAGCAGCACATTTTCCTTGCTCCTAATCCAGATGGGTTCTGCCAAAGCTCCTTTGTGAATGGTCAGTTCTTGCTTTTCTTTACAATAAGTAGTAGCAACAACACTGTAAAGCTGGCAGTGAAAGTCATATGTTGTTTACCAAAGTGAGTGGAATCATATTCAAGAGAAGCACCATCCGCTAAAATTTCCATGCAAAGTTGCGTTTGAACAAGTAGGCTATTACATTGCTCAAGTACCCTGAAAAGGAAAGCAGTGCTCACTTATTTTCCTATCAAAGTTAAACAGATTGCAAACCAACGTCAAAGAAAAAATAATGAGACTTTCCCCCCGTTTGATTATTTCCTCATCTTCCAAAGACAGAAAACAACCATCTAGTTCAATACTATTATTTGCATCTCCTGAAATTATCGATGCTTTCATGCAGCGCTATGTTTCTGGGTCTATCTGTGGGAAATAATAAAAAAATTAACACTGTTGGGCAAAACCTTTGGGTTTGGCCTCGGCCTTAACATTACTACGGTGCTGTAGAGCTGTGCCAAGAACCGCACCAACTACCGAGCCAGCGTCACACACAGCCCGGCGGCCACCGGGTCACCGTGGAGCCAGGCCGCGCGAACCGCCCCCCCGCAGCAGCCGGGACCCGACATCGGCTCTGCCGCCGGCACCGGTCACTCCCGCACACGGACCGTGCGCCACTGCTGCGGGGCAGGGGGCTCTGCCGCCCGCACCTCGGCCCCGGCCCCTCTCCGCGCTGCCCGCCGCCGGGGGAGCAGGCGTTGGAACGCCAACCCGCAAGAGGCGGCAGAGACCGCACCGGCCGGCTCCCCCCCGCGGACCCTGTCCCCCCAACCCACCCCTGCCCGCGGCGCTGCGTCCCGGCCCGCGGCTCCCGCCAGGTGGCGGCGAGCA
>VXBW01005888.1:1489128-1506579 GCA_013400375.1 Thinocorus orbignyianus | reverse complement strand
GGCCCGTCCGCGCCGGCAAGAGGCACCGGCGGGGCGCGGGGCGGCGGCTCACGGCGCCGTGGGCGATCGCCTTGCCCGGTGGCCCCCGCGGTGTCCCCGGCACCGGGACGGGGCGGTACTGCCCGTGGCCGGGCTCCTCTCCTCAGCCTCTGCCGGGCCCCGGGAGCGGCCGCGATGGGCCCGACAGCAAAACCCCCGCGTCGGTGCGGGGCTGAGCGGCCGCAGCTGCTGGCGAGCAGCTTGAGGGTCTGCTGAGAGGCGGCTTAGGGAGCTCTCCGGGGAAGAGGCCGCCTCACTCGCTGCATGTCTCTGACACCGTCAAGGAAGAAAGCCGAGCAGCCAACGGCACATCTCCCGAGAACCGGGAGAAACTCACCTGAGAAACGCTTTAAATGGCAGCTCATTCTGTGGGACCAGCGCTGGGGGGGGGAGGCAGGCAGAGAGGGCTCTTATTCACAGCATGTCAGACCACCACCAAAGAACAGGGAAAGTAAGTTAAGTATATCTTTGCTTTATCAGTAAGATTTTTGCATAATCACAGAATGGTTTGGGTGGGAAGGGACCTTAAAGCCACCCCCAGTTCTAACCCCCCTGCCCTGGGCAGGGACACCTCCCACCACACCAGGTGGCTCCAAGCCCCATCCAGCCTGGCCTTGAACCCCTCCAGGGATGGGGCAGCCACAGCTTCTCTGCGCAGCCTGGGTCAGGGTCTCACCACCCTGAGAGCAAACAAGTTCTTCCCCACATCTCAGCTCCATCTCCCCTCTTGCAGTATCAAATCCTTCCCCCTCCTCCTGTGGCTCCCCTCCCTCATTAAGAGTCCCTCCCCAGCTTTCCTGGAGACCCTTGAGGGACTGGACAGGGCTGGAAGGGCTCCCCAGAGCCTCCTCCAGGCTGAAGCCCCCCAACTCTCTCAGCCTGTCCTCCCAGCAGAGGGGCTCCAGCCCTCCCAGCATCTGTGACATGCTCCAACAGGTTTATGTCTTTCCTGTACTGAGGACTCTGAAGCTGGACAAGTACTGGTAGAGCCAACACTGTTTGTCCAAAGTCAGAACATAATAGCTTATTTCAACAAGAGGTGACGCTGGGTGCTGTTCCACTAGCATTCGTGGGACTTCAGCGATACAGCAGTGTGGGGCTCCAGGAGAGCAGCTGATAAGGAGGGTGTAGTGAAGGTCAGGAGAACCCTTTAAGATCAGTTCCCACATCCTCCTTGGAGTCACCATAGAATCTGAGAGGCAGCCCTAAGGAGCAGACACCATATTGAGTCAGAGGAAACAGCAGGCAGTAGAGCAGCTCACAGCCAAGTGTTGCACGTCAGCCACCCACGAGAAATGGGTTGCACTATGCTGTTTTACTTGGAAGGACTGAGAAATTCTCTGGCAGCTGATACACCTGCTTTGTGGCTGGTCTCGCCAGTGAAACAGCCAGAGAAGCTGTCCAGGATCCAAGAACAAGCCTTGAGATGGCAACTCTTGGCAACATAACTTCAAATAGTTTGAGAGGCCTCTCTGCACTGTTTATATGTCACGTACAGCCAAGATAAAAAAAGAGACAGGATATGTTGGAGCCTGGCACTTAAGAGGATAGCAGCATTCTGCCAAAAACCAAAGGGAACAAAATCACAATCCACAGAGACAGCAATGGATAGGTAACGGGTCTCAGCAAAGACTGTGGTTCTCCAGGGACAGGGAACTGTCTCACAGGAAGGTCCGTGGCTGGGTGAGGGGGCTGTGTGTTGCCAGGCTGCTGCCAGCTCTAGTTAATCCCCGATACCAGAAAGCCTTGTACAGCTCTTGTTACACCAGGATTACTCAGCTTTGCAGCTGGAGCTGGATGCCTGGCTGTAAGAAGTCCGCAACAGAGACAAGGCACCCAGACAAATGCCTGGCAATGAAGATTTTCCTACCAACATCGCAGGTCTCCCTCTCCAGAGAGGCACAGTCTAATGGCCAGGATGGCTGTCCATAGCTGCAGAAACAAGAGCTGAGGAAGGCTGAGTCCTGAGCCAGTCAAGCCCCTGAGGTTACTCCTTCTTCATCCCTGAACTGAAAGATGCTCTTTCCTCCTGCCTCAAGCATTCTCAGTAGCCAGAACCTACCCAATTAAAGGTCTATCTGAGCAGGAGCAGACCTGTACTGATCGAAAATGTCAGGGCTGAGGCCTTCTTTTAAATGCAGGCAAGGAAAACTGCTACACACTGTTTTAACTCCAGTGCTCCTCAGCTGCGTGAGGAGGAAAGCACAAGGTATAAAAACAGATGGAAATAAGGCGATAAGAATTAATATCACAGGAATGAAGCAGGATTTAATAAGTAATCAATTTTTTCTAATATTTGTTACCACACTGCAGAATCACTATTTTAATCAAGACTGTTGTCCTCACACCGTTTACAATTCTTTAATAAAAGGGAAAGATTTGCTGAAAACAAGGCAAACAGTTTCCAGTTCCAAATGGGAGAGAGAAATACAGCTCACAGAACTCCTTGGGTAAAATGAGAGCACATAGACAATGTGCTCCAGACCCTACAGGAAAGCTCCCGCATTCAAATATGCCCATAGAGTCATGACTTTTTATACCTGGTAGTGCTGTGGAAAGAGTGACTTTGAAAAAGCAAGGACAACTATTTCCATTGAAAGAGGAAGATGGTGATAAAATTGCAGGGTCTCTCCGTTTCAGTGGATAAGCACAGGGCATCCATTCTTTCCATGTGGAAAAGTCTATGGGTTTCCCAATGTTATTTTTCATAAAGGCAGCCTGGTTTTTCTAAAATATTGTCATAGTGGCTGAAGGCATTGCTAGGAAGCCTTCTTCCCAGGGTTGGATTGCTGGTCCATGGCAGACTAGAATGTTAGGAAAGATAATCAGGAGGAAGGGTTATGATAAATGCAAGATTTGTTGATGAATATCATCTTGATCCCAAACCCATCTTTTACTAAACGAGGGACTAGGTATTTTAAAAAAAAACCACAAAATACTACAAAACAAAAAAAAAAAAAAACAAAACACAAACAACAACTCAATACATTCAGAACAAAAATTAAATGCTGAAGGAGTAATCAGGCAGCACAGCTCGCTGGATGCTTTAGGCTATTTTTAGTCATCTGTTTCCTTACTGAAATGCCAAGGAGAGAGACTGTGATACTGGGATTTTTTGAAGCATCTATAAAGCATTCCCGTTCTGCAGCAGCAGCTTGTTGCACAGAGAGACCCAGCCTCCATTTCCACTGGCTTTCTCAGGCACAGCCCTATCTCAGCAGCTCGTCCCACTGCTGCAGCCACACTGTGAGGCAGCTGAGCTCTGCCGTGGCTCCCCACCGGGCTGCTGGACAGCGGCTGTGTGACAGGGAAACCCGCGCTGCAAGGCAGGTGAGGAATCAGGGAGGGAAGAGCAGCTGAAGCTGTAGTTACCCAATTCGGCAGGATGGAGACTTTCACACCGTCCTGCCAGGCCACCTACATCACTTGGACTGAAGTCAGATCTATCCTCAATAGATGTGAGACTCTGGCAGCTGAGGAACAGTGTGGCACAGCAAGGCTGGCGTCAAAGTGTCAACAGCTTTAGGCTCTAGGCTACATACCTTACCTGAACCTGCAAAGCGTCTGCAGGAAGCGAGGGAGTGACTTGTGCAGTTCTCCACTGCTATAGATATATTGCAGTGTATAGCCAAGTGAGACCGTCAGCTATAAACAGCCATTATACTTTGACAATAGCACACACCTTGCTTTATACTACATTTAGAGAGTTAACAGTTTGGAAAATCCCATCATAGAGGAAAAGGAAATGCCCAATTTCCTAAAGAAACAATTTTTACCCCAGGACTTGCACCTTGGTTTCTGCTGGTACACAAGTTACTCAGAACCAACTCACAAGATGTATCGGGGGTGGGAAGGGAGGCCCCCCACCTCATATTTTATGTTTTATACACCCATCAGCCCAGAAAGGCCCAGGCTGAGTCCAGGGACTGACTCGGCAGCTGCTGTGCACACGCTGGGTGACTCCATGCACGGCCCTTCATTTCTCTGAGCTGTAAGAGGGGCAGGTGGTGCATTTCCTCGCCTGTGATACAATTCTAGATCTATTAATACTTCCAGTAATTGCTTCTCTTGAAGCAAGCCAGACTCACCTACTCACCCAAACTGCCAGCTGCTTCCCTCTTTAGCAGGTACCTGAGCTTCATTTTACATGTTGAGGAAACGGCCTCTTCAGGCATTCACAGCCTCCTGCCAACAGACAATTATTGTCCTGCTCTACACACAGAGTGAGACCACACACTGGGCGGTGGCTGTTTCAGTACCCTGTCTCTTACTAGAGACAGAAAGGGTACTGAAAAAAAGTCTCTGTCTCTAGGCAAAGTCACAGAATGCTGTGCAAAGATGAGGGAAAAGTCTCAACATTAGTTAGAAACTTCCCTAGAAGTCACAGGGTGAGGATGGGGAGAGGGGGGTGGGACTGGACAAAGCTGACACCTGAGTGGCAGGATTCTGGCTAAGGATGCTCTAATTTGTAAAGCAAATTGTCTCAAGGGTCTATTTAAACAGATTAATGCAATAATCCAGATGAGTCACTGTGCTTTCACTGGATCTCAACTTCCTCTGAGGATACTACCAGCAAGAACTCTACTAGTGCCAGCAGTGACAAGATTTAGCTTCTTTAATGTGGTAAGGTGTGCCTTGAAGAAGTGAAATGCGCCCTTCAACCTGCTGAGATGGATCGGATCCAGTTAGGTTACTGTCTCAGCATAAGCCACCACAGTGCTCTTAAGAAGATTAAAAAAAAATCCTACATTTTTCCATTGTTAGAGTGTTTCAAAATAAAGCAAAAAGATACTGACCTTGGGCATGCAAACCTACCCACTTTCCTAAATATCTGTCAAAATGGAAAAGTAAAAACATTATCCAAATCAAAATCCACTGACACAATGCATTGGAAAGAATGCCACTTGGTGCTCTGGAGCCTTGCAACTGCTCCATGGGCATCTGGCAGATTGCAGCAAGCTTTGCTCCACGCGTGTGCGTGTAGCTTTGTTCATCTCACACAGTTTCTGTCCAACAGATGGATCTTCCCCTGGCTCAGCTTTGCTGAGACCTGCTGCTTGGAGCCACAGATGGGGCTGGTGCCTGGACTGCTTGGTTCCAGAATCTGGCTCCACATGGGCTGGGACTAGTAGAGCTGTTGCTGGAATAGCCTTACCTTTAGTTTAATTGGTGATAATTAGTTTTGTATTCAGAATGAACTTCTTTCCCCAAGCATAACCAGACAATTATAGAGTGCGTAACCTTTCATTTGAATTTCAGCCACATTTACAAGCCTCAGAGAAGAATGAAAGTTCCAGTGAAAACTCCTTGAATGAGCTTTCACTCAGCTGCCAGCACTGGTGTAACCCCCAGAATTGACAATATGAAGACTAGGTTCTTTGCAGATTGCCCCAAACTGAAGACCAAATCCTGACAATTGTTGAGCACTAAACTCCAAATGGAATTGCAAGAGCTTGTCCCTGCTGAGACTTCACTGGAACAGCTACAGACCCACTCCCCAGACAGGAACCTTCACTGCGTTGCTGTTCTCGTGTTTTACTCACAGAAGGAAAGGAATAGCCAAAGATTGGAAAAAAAAAAAAATACCAGTGCAATAAATAAATGAAACTCAGATTCCCAAGACAGGTTAAAGCCTGCAGAAATCTGGGACTGCTTAATTCCTATCAGGCATATGCAAGTAAGATGTCTCAAGCTTTTGTTCTGCTCATTAGAAGGCTGAGCAAAACTTCCCTGAAGACAAATGGGGAGGTAGCAGAAAAAGAATTGCAATTTAATTTCAAAAAATATCAGCGTTTTCTGCCCATGACTTCATCAACGCTGACTGTTCTCTTGCTCTGAGTTTGGTTTGATCGGGATAACTTCATTGAGTGCCACTTGCTCAGAGACAAGAGCATTCCAGAGCAAGAACTCGGGCTGCTGTAACCGCGTGATAACTGATTAACACTGCTTTCATGTCAACGAGGAAGTAAACTTCAGAGGCATCTTGAAGAGCATGAGGTACATCTTTTCTACCAGTTTAAATCAAGATCTAGTGAACAACAATATGAAAAAGAAATCAGGCCAAGAGTTGGCACGTTACTAGAAACACACAGTTTTCCCTTCAACTGTCAGCAGGTGGGACAGACTAATGAGACCTTGGTTTTCCTTGGCAATCTCACTACAATTTCCAGCCCCCTCCCTTTTCCACTGCACCTCGTCTATTTTAAAATAATCTGCCCACACAGAGAAACACTCCACGATATTCCATCAGGTACAAACAGCCAAGACAACATGTGCCCCAAGAGCCAAGGGAGCAGAACACCAGACTCCATCCCCTTCAGGTACCCTGAGGGATTTACTGTACCGGGCAGTAGTGCCCAGCAGTCTGCAGAGGAGCAGGACATGCAGGAAGTTGGCCCCCAGGAGTAACCCAGAGACAAAGCACGCCAGAAAGAAGAAGGGAGTTCAATTATGCTCTTACACTGACATTAATAGAAGCTGAATTAGGTCCAGCATTAGTAGGAAAAAGTAGCTCTCCACAGCCGCGGTAGAGCAAACACCGTTGCCATAACTACCTCACTCCCAGAAGCAGGCAGGTTTAATTTCTACAGTTAAATATTTGCAGAGTAGATTGCATGTTTTCAGGAGCCGCAGGAGCTGCGGGCAGAATGCAAATGCATGGTTCTGTTTTGGGGGTCCCCACAACCACGCTCAGCTCCATTGCTCCCTGTATGGCAGTTGTCAGCCGGGGGCGAGCGTGGCTGCCCCAGGAGCAGGGGGACCCCCAGCAGGGTCAGAGGGCCCCCGATGGCCCCAACAGGACACAGTCCCACAGCTCTGCAGTGGGGCCAGATGGTGATGGAAACCGGTCCCACTGACAGCCTGGGCATCACCACAAAGGCGAGGAGCCGCTGCTGGGGTGAATGAGTCTGGACAAGGTGGGGGGACATGGCTGTCTCCGCGGCACCACTCTGGTGAGGGAGCCCTGTGATGAGGAAATTTTTCAGAGTAGAAACCTCGCAACTGCCCAGCTGGCATGTGTAAATAATGCATTACAGAATCCTCTGGTGTCAGCCCATTCTAAAAAGCTTAAGAGAGTGAAGTCAAGGATCCAACCTGAAGCCTTCACTCTCCTTACGTTTCAGCTCCAAGGCAGCACCCAAATGCAAGAAAATTCTCACCCAGAATAAAAGTCCACTTTGGCATCATCAGTCAGAGGATACCACTGGCAGCACGGTGGGGTTTGGTGGAGAAGGTGTATTTACCTTGGCAGACAGCTGTGTCACTTGGGGGCAGCCGTTGTCTGGCTCTTGTGATGCTGCCAGGTGCTCTCCTGGTGGTGGTGCCAATTCCAAAGGAGGTCCTGTGGAAGTTATCTCACATTAAAACTACACTCAGTCCTAAGAAATAAGTGTCATTTATTAAGATATAAAATACATTGAAAATAGTTTCACAATCATACATACACATACATAAAGACAATATGGCTTTAATCTTTTGGATATAAGCACAGACTTATCTCTATGATGTTAGAAATAAACAGATTTGAAAGCATTTACTGCGCTGGCTGCAGAAACTCTGATGTGAACACGGCTTCCGCGTAGTCCTCACAAACGTCCTGCAGCTCGGCTGCCACCATACACAGGGCTTCTTCTGCCAGCTGCTCTGCCAGGCTGAGGGAGGGACATACAGAAAAGGTTCAGAAAGTCAGATTTCAAACTCCAGTCATTCATTGACATCAATGTTCTGATTTTAAAGGCAAATACTCGGTTTTTTTCATTCTTTCTACCGCTTAACCCAAGCAAAGACCTGATTTGTGATGCATAAGGTATCAGAAATTCTCCCCTCAGTCTGCTTCATAGCAGGGAACATACTTCAGGCTTAAAAATGGTGAGAGATCTCAGTTGCTTCCTTCTTTCAAACTCTTTAAATACAAATCCTGCTCTAGGAATAAGAGTTAATATACTGTGGTTCTCATCTAAGGGCCACTGAAGTATATGGGAAGCTTCTTTTGCTTTTAGCTGCCACTAAATCAGGCCTTACCAACAGCAATAGTTTAAGGAAAAGTGAGGTGAGAAATTTCAGTTTTCAGTGATCTCTGCACCACAGCCCACATTACAGAAGGGAAAACTATTTTAGCGTAAGAACACAACTGTTTACTGGCCTCCTGAAAACTTCTCATCAATTTTGCATATATTGTAAAATACCATCAAATGAGTGTTTCTTCTGAGCACAGCGCGGGGGCGTTTCTCAGCGTTGGGCCATACTGTTCTATACACAAGGATTTATACTGCCCTCTGGCGGTAGGAGCAGGTCGATGAAGCATGCTGGGCACCTGCACTTGTAATTTGATTTCTTCTAACAGCAGCAGCAGAATTCTACTGTCAGAAGGATCCACAGCCCTTTAATCCCTCTGCTGGTCCCAAGGAGGTGCCGGTCCTTCAGCTACCAGCCTCACACTAACTATAAGGAGTACAGGTCAGTGCTGAGAATTAACAAAGAATATTTCAGTGGTTTAGTCGAGTGGATACAAATACAGTGGTCTAACCACAGTAATTACATCCTCTGCCTGCTTCTCCACAGCTGGGCAAACCATCAACACAGGGTTAACTCCACACACACAAATCATCTCAAATATTGCAGGACCCGCTCCTGGAAACACTGATGCAGATGCCAAATGTTACTCAAATGAGCTGTATTGCTGATCTCAATACTATCACATTAAAAATGTGTGCAGAAGTTTAAAAACTCTTGGCAATTAAGCCTAATGTACAATCTGCCAATACAGACAATTAAGGCAAATCAGTCCATCTACACCCACTAAAGTTAGATTTTCTAGTTTTTTCTTAATACTCCAGAGTCATCTTCTTTCGTTTCTCCCCATCAGAAGTCTTCTGATTTTCACTTCGCAGGGAACTGATTGTCCCTTTCTGCCAACTGATGCTGTGCCAGTATTTCTTCAGTTCTAAAAGAACAAGACTAGCAAGGTTCAAGTTCAGCCTGTATTTCCATGCTTTTTTTGGGCTGAGACTTTACAAGAGCAATAGGTAATTTCTGAAATACATCATACAAACTGAAAATGATTTCTAGGCAAGTGTTCGCAATCACTCAAGAAAAGTGCAAGGAAAGGATACTCAGTGATATAATTTAGTTGTTACGGAGCAATAAAAACACTTATTTAAGCCTCAGTGCAAGGGTGGGTATTTCAGCTCACCTCGCCCCGCTTCCTTGGCAGATATTGAGCACAATAAACAATTTTCCTTTGCCAGGAAGTCAAGAGCAGTTAGTTATTGCTTCTTCACCTCTTCTGTTTATACTAAGGGATGGTAAGGGATGTCATCTACATCTCACTTCCCCAGGGAACTCCATGAAGCATGAAGACTTGTGCAAGAGGAAGCACTGAAATCTGCGCTAAGGCCACAGGTCTCTTTTTCAAGAATATCTACTGTTGTTCCATGAAACATCAGCTCCATAATCTCTCACCACAAAGGTTAAAATTTGCACGGTTGTTTCCAGTGCTTTATTTCTTTTTCACTCAGAAAAAAAAAAGGTTAATTTTTTTCTTTAAATTTGCCCATTGATGATAGTCTTCTGAAAATAATTTAAGTTACCCTCTATTTCACACAGTTGTTTTTCTGGTAACACCATAGAAAGATGTGAAAAATAATCACTCCCCCAGCACATTCTGCTCCCATATTCTTCTGTTTTATCCAACTACCTTAAAAATCCACAAATACCAAGTACCAGCAGAAAAACAACCAACTGCTTCTGGCTTTCAATTTGGAATTTAAATGGCTCCCTCCCCACTCCCTTCCTTAATAAGAACAAAAAAACCCCATTCATCAGCATCAAAACCACAAGGACAGTTCATATACCTCTCAGCAATCTGCCATGGATTGAAACTGCCAACGGCTTCATGGGAAATAAGCTTTAAGTGATGCTCGTATCTGCTGTTATAATCCAAGATGCTCTGGAGCATACACTTTGGCACCGAGAGACACACACAGCAGTCTTTAGGTAGAGAATTCTGAGTCAGGGGCTGCAGAATGTCAGTCTGCAGTTTCTCCTCTGCTTCTTCGTTTTCATCAGTATCTCTGCAAATACAAAATAATCGTTAAGCCAGAACAAGATTTTCAAGTATCTTTATGATGAATCAGAAAATCTCTTAAAATAGTAACTGTAATTTTCTGTAATGAAAACCAGAGTTTAGTGTAGAGCCAAATATTCTACTTACTTGCCATCAGAAAGCTTCTCAGATAAAATTTCCATTTCTGGTTCTGTGAGTCCATTGAGTTTGGTTATCTGAATTGGATGAGGAGATGCAGGTCTTTTAGCTACTGATGCCATTTTTTGTTCTAAAAGGAAGAAAATAACGTTTAAAATTGTTTATTTGGAAGAGAAAAACTACATTTACTGCAGGTAGGTCCTCACAAAGACTTCTGCTTCTTTTAAGGGGAAGTCATTCAGGTAAGTATGGAAGGTGACAAGCCCCTAAAATGTAAATTCAATATAGGATTTCCAAGAGCTCATTGTATTAAAGATGAGCATTTTAGAAATCCTACAGCAGGTACAAACTGAGTCGGGTCCCTTACCTCAACCTCTCGGCTCGTAAGAATAGTTCTGAATTCAGCAGCATGGAAATGATTACTGCTAAATAATTACTGGTATTTCAAAGGAATCAAGTCAAATGAGAACGCACTAGTATTTACAAATTTGCCAGTGCCTTTCTCGAAACTGAAGATAGGCAAGTTGTGAAGAGCTGAACAAGGAAAGGAGACCTCAGGCTCAGGCAGGAACCCAGCTGCCTGCTGGGGTACATTCTGCTCACAAATGAGTGGGAGCGCACGACTCAGCGAACACCACCTGCACTGCACAAAACCCATTGCACACGGTTTGGTAGAGAAGAAAACAGCTCAGCTGAGGAACGACATATGCTTAGAATAGGGACAACAGTCAATATTTGATGATGTGAAGTATGTGTTAGAGATTGCCACCCTTCAGCTAAGTTGCACAAGCAGTGCCTTCCATCCAAATGCAGCCCAAATAAAGGAAAGTAGAATACGACAGCCTGTCCTCAGAACAGATCCTTCCTCTTTACAATATTGCTTTTAGAACTGTATTTCAGAAACAGTCTCCTGAAAGGAGGATCTAGAGAAAAAAATGTGTCTGGATGGTGCTATCTGATCACGCGTAATCTAATGGTTTTGATTTCAAAACAACAGATACAGATTTTACAGGAAAATCAAGCTGCCCTACAAAGGCACTTACCCATTTTGCCTTCCTGGGCCCAGAACTCGGCATCACTGTACACGATCCGGGTGAATCTCCTACGAACAGCCTCCTGGTGTCTCTAGGTTTGAACAGACAACATTAATCAACAGACACACACTTTGCAGTTCAGCTGCTCTGGTTATAGGAAAACAGGTTGTGATCCTCCTCGGTCAGAGTTAGGCTGGTTTTGCCTAGTTAACGTAACACAGAAAGTTACCATACATTTCACTGACAGGAAAGTTGAAGTGGGACTTGAACTAAAAACTATGGGAGAGCTCTCGAGGAAAAATTTTTAAGAAAGCAATATATGTGAAAGCTCAAGTCAAGTAAATTATAACCTCGTGAATATTTACATGGGAAGATAGATAAATAAGGGCACAGATAACCATGTATTTGTCTGACTTCCCCATGTTGCCCTGTAAAATACTTCGGATTACCAGACTCATTTCCTTGAGATGCTCATGCTACTAGAATACAAGGATCCTGTATCACAAAAAGATGAAAAAAAAAAATATCCAAAATGTTCAAATACTTTCCAGTCTGTGAGACAATCAGCATAATTGCCATACTGATTCTCCTGTTCATGTATGATGATCTAAGCACAGTCCGGAGGTGGGAAGCACACTTGGCTCCACCAACTCTAAAGCCAGCAATAAAACCACGAGGGCAAGCACTCTTCTGTTCTTACACTGCATTTTCTGAAGTGCAAACCCCTTCCAGTCTTTCATTTCACACACTGATACAGTCAGACACTGCTTCATTTAAGACTGTAGATACAGATACTACAGTTTATGGACAGTAAACAAGAAATTGGCACTAGTGAGACCAACCAAGAGAGAAAAATCTTACTTCAATTTCTTCCATTCTTTGCCACATCGACTCCAGAGTGTGAGCATCAGCTGCGGGCAGAACCTGGCTTTTCAGTCTCTCATGTTGCTCCATACTCCACAGCTCCTGAGCAGCATCTTCCAACAGATCATCCAATAGCTTTTCAGTCACAACATCTGCACTTGCTGCAACCTGCTGTTAAAAAACGAAAACCCACAGAGCCAATGCAAGAAAGAAAGAAAAAACTAACTAAAAATAACTGGAGGGGAAAGAATGCTTACAAATCAAACATTTCTTACAGCAGCTCATGGAACTAGTTTAATTGTCATTTCAGCTTTTCCTCTCAATAAAATTCCAAATAAATTCCTGTTTTCCTTCCACCCAACACAAGTCAAATCAATAAAAACAGCTCTCTATGTTTTTTATACCAATAAAGTCAATGAATATGGACAAAGCTTGCTATGCAACTTTGTTCCCAAATTGAACCTGTCACAGGTTCAGAGTTCAGCCAGGAATCCAAGAAAGTGTAAATGGAAATACACCCTCCAAATGTCCACAGCTGTGTTGACTACATAAATATGACTTGTATTAAGTTGAAAGAAACTGTGTGTTGCCCCTTTATAAATGTTTTACAGCTCTAAAAGCTTCCTTCACAGAGTGATGTGAGGTTGACTCTACTACCTGCGTCCCATCTGCTGGAGGTTCTGGGAGCTCCTGCCCTGCTGTCTCCACTCCGGCTGCAGACGGGATGGGAGAAACACATTCTGACCTACACAGAAGAGAACAAATGACAATGCCATTCTGAGACTTGGTACAACAACAGTAACTTAAAAATCCAAACACATAAATGTACTTTTTGGGGGACTGGTGGGAACACAGAGAAGATAGTTTCAGATCTGACACCATTTATTAGCTTTCAAAGTAGGTCTTTACCTTAACTTTTGTATTTTTTTGATTTCTCCTCCACTAAGGTCAGTTAGATCCTTCACTTGTCCTGAAGTTTCAGCTTCAAGCCTTGCCAGTCTTCAAAAATACAACAGTAACAAGGAGGGTTACAAAATGCACACTTAACAACTGAAGAATAGAATCATGCGATTCTGAGTATTAGTTTAAAAAACTTGCAAAAAACTTTAGAGACAAAATTAATACTGACTTTAAGACCACATAAGCCAGGAATTTCTGTTGAGAACCACGGATCTTCAATTACGTTTCTGCTACTGCCAAACAGGCCAATTCATGGCTCTCCAAGAGAACTGCAGTGAGCCGTGCCAGGCCAAACCCACCTGCTCACCAACAGACACGGGGCAGATGGAGCCCAGGCCATGGACATACCGCTGGGGTGGAGCCGGCGGAGACAGTGGGCCTGGAGACACGTGGGGCCTTCTGCTCTCCTGAAGTCGTTTGTTCTGTTTCAGCTGGAAAGCTATAGTTGTTTCTTGAAATCGGGCACGCTTTCCTTGAGGCCATCCCTGTCTTGATTTTAGCGATTTCAGTATCCCCTTAAAATCAACCCAATCATATTAAACACATATGCCAGTTGAATTTTTGAAGTATTTTGCATTCTGCTTCACAATTTGTCCTGAAGACACGCCTACTGGCTCTGTGGCACAGCTGGCCTATGTGGAGGTTTTACAACTGATTTAAAGGAAAGAACAAGAACAACTGTGCCTGACGAGAACACGTGCTTAATCCTTCAACTATTGTTTTTGCAAACAGTTCCAATTTTTCCAATGTTGCTCTTCTGAAATTTTCAGAACTAGACTCTATGTTAACTCTTCATAAATCCAAACAGAAGGTTCCCAAAGTACCATCCTATTCAGCCATGAAGCTATAATATTGCCATATTTGTATTTGCTACAAGGACACTTACACTTGTCCCCTCAGTATGAACTACTGAAATGCTGAACCTGACTGACAGGTGTGGGAAGCAGTGAAAGGTATATATCATAGGATCACAGCATTGTTGGAGTTGGAATGGATCTCTAGAGACCATCTAGTCCAACCTTCCTGCTAAAGCAGGATTGCCCAGAGCACAGCACTCGGGACTGCATCCAGGCAGGTCTTGAAGATGTCCAGAGAAGGGGACTCCACACCCTCCCTGGGCAGCCTGTCCCAGGGCTCTGCCACCCTCATCCTCCTCCTAACATTAGCATTAGCACAACATTACTGCTGAGGGCATTCTTCATGACAGAGGAGGACCAATAAGAGAAAAATATTTCAGATTTGATCTCAAGTTTAAAAATAACCAATGCAATTTCAAACATGAAACTATTTTTGGTCAAAGCTTTCCATGCTAATTCTGTTATTCATTGATTCCAGTTGTACAGTGCGGTTCCTAAGGAACAATACCACTATTTGCAAAAAACATTTGATAACAAATAGTCATAGCCAGTAGAAATAATGTAGGCAGGGGACATAGTTTATCTCCCTGTCTCCTAGCTCAGAATAAAAACATTGTGAGGTAGTGCAAAGCTTGGCAGTGTCTTACATCACACAACAAATCCTAAAGGCAAGCAGAAGAAAGCATAAACTCTTTTATGACTTCCATACCTGTGACTTTGCAGGTAATAACATGCCTTTCTTCTTAAAAGGGCCGCTCTCACGGATGCAATCTTTTCTTACAGCTCCAGCTCCCACCAGTGCATCCATGCCTCCTTGTAAAGTCAAGTTTCTCTCTGAAGTAGGTGGCTCATTTTCTTCTCGGAATATATTGTGCAATATGTGAGCACAACTGTTTGCCTTCTGAACTGCAGAAATATTTGTAGCATTTCAATATTTATCCATATCAAAAATAATAAACTTTTAACTGTAAGTTGAAAGCCGCAAGAATCATCTTTATTTCCACATTTGATACTTCTGTTATGCTAGATATACCTAATGAACTTTTAATCTCTATCATACTCTAAAAAAAAAAAAAAAAAGAAAAAGAAAAAACCCATGACATACACACATTTACATGTACATACATATCTGAAAATACACCTATATATGCTACATATGAAAATCAAGCAAAAAGCCTGTTGGTAGCAACTGCCATGTGAGGTCTAGCTAGAGATAACAGTACATTCTTTTTTCAAGGCAGCAAAGCACATGGAAGCCTTTAGGTGCTTGCTGATATACCGTCTCTCTGGACTGCCAAAGATGAACTAATCTCACAGAATTCTCCTCACCTTTACCTAGGGGTAGAAAAGAATAATTACTATTCTAGTAAAAAATGGTATGAGAAAGACACCCCAAAGAAAAAAAACAATCAATATAGGTTATACAATAAAGTACTAAGCTATAATGGATTTCATGAGGTGTAAAAACAGTTTGGGTGGTAAATTTATCTCACAACACCTTGAGAAAGAATAAAGCCCATTTCCTTTCATATACAAAATAAAAGAACAACAAAGTAAACCAATTTCCAATAGTTACACGCGGAACTAGTAGTAAAAAATACCAAACTCTTCAGCTTAACTCTCAGTTAATGTGTCTCCAAGTACTGAAACTGTTAATGTCTTCTGCACAGTAACCACAAACTGATAAGAATAAACCACTATCTAAAGTAGAGAAACTGCATAAACCAAGGAAATTCTGAGCCAAGGCTTCAGTGTATCTTTTCACTGCAGACAGTTAAACAATGACAGCTTTGTTGGAGTTTTGCTACGGTCAGTGACTTTATATTCGAAAACAATGTATTTAGACAATATTAACTAGGTAGATATTTGGAAATATTCTGTATGCACCATTAATGTCAACTTGTAAACTGAAATTTAGGTGTACACTGCAGAAAAACAATCCAAATGTAGCATGGTAAAAGAAATGGACAAAAATAGGAAGAACATGATTATAATAATATAGTATTAAAAGGGCAAATAAGCCTGCAGGTTTGTCATCTCAGGGGAACACCTGAAAAAAAACCTGCATAACAAGGTGATGTGAATGGGCTAACTACATACGGGCTGCGATACACTTTTGATCAACAATACATAACATGCCACAAAATTGAGCTGCAGACGGTAAATCAACTGATCAAAATGTATTTAGTAATTCAAAATACAAACCAGTCAAGAGATTCCTGGCAGAGGGAGGCTTTTTATGTTCTTGTCCAAGTCGTCCCTTTAAGATGAGAGGTTTGTTTTCCCTATTCGGAGATGCAAGCTGCTTTCTGGCTGGAAAGGTCTCAGTGCTCTTTGGAGATTTGCCCTGAGACGCAGAAATACATTTCTTCACTTTTTTGGGTGTTTGCTTCTTTTCTAGCAGTGAATCCAGATCCTGCATCAAATATTTAGAATGTTAACTACTTTCAGTAAACCTGATGTAAGAATGAGAAGCAAATTCAAGAGATTCTAAGCAGTTGGAACTTTTTTGGTGTGATTTTGGTTCTTGTGGTAGTGATTATTCCTGTTCATGCAGAAGCTTCTTCATATTGATAACTTAAATCTTACAGAAAAGGCTTGCCTTTTTATATTTACAATTGACTCCAGGAAATTATCTGCTTGCATCATGTCCAAAAAGAATTGGACACAAAGGCTATAGACATAAACCAAAAATGCCCACATGACTATGGCAAGATAGACAGACAGGCACTTCTACCAGTGCTAAGTCCAAAGTTAAACAATTCTGCCTCCTTTCCTGTTCCCAGGCAGACAGCACTGTCACCATTCTCATAAGCAGTTCAGAACAGTAAAAATAAAAACATAGATCTTGGAAGTGTATTTTAAGGAAAATAAAATACCGCTATTGTATGAGCTGCTTTTATTCAAATTAATTAAATACTGGTTTCATAATTGTTCAGGTAACATAAGTTCTTACTTAAAAAGAATAAAAGGAAAGGTGAATCACAACTTTTCTATTATACCAGCAACATGTTTTAACACACCAGATATCACTAACATAAGCCATTTGAAGGGGACAGAGCTTACATAAAACTTGTAGCTACAACTGTAGCTACAAGACACTGTCCCGCACGACATCCTAGTCTCCAAATTGGAAAATCATGGATTCGATGGATGGACCACTCAGTGGATAAGGAACTGGCTGGATGGCCGCACTCAAAGAATTGTGGTCAACAGCTTAAGGTCCAAGGGGCAGCTGGTGACTAGTGGTGCTCCTCAGGGGCTGGTACTGGGACCAGTACTATTTAACGTCTTTGTCGGAGACATGGACAGTGGGATAGAGGGCACCCTCAGCAAGTTTGCCGACACCACCAAGCTTGGTGCTGTGGTCAACACACTGGAGGGAAGGGATGCCATCCAGAAACACCAAGCTTGGTGGTGTGGTCAACATGCTGGAGGGAAGGGATACCATTCAGAGGGACTTAGACAGGCTGGAGAGGTGGCTAGTGCAAAT
>VXBW01005888.1:1365502-1488866 GCA_013400375.1 Thinocorus orbignyianus | reverse complement strand
GAACTGGATGATCTTTAAGGTCCCTTCCAACTCCAACCATTCCATGATTCTATGAACTTTATCTTCCATCTGGACAATCCTGCACTAACCACCGTGTGTGAGGCTCAGATCCCCATCACAAATCCTGATGAATAAAGCATACATCACAAAACAATAAACACATAACTTGCACCAAGGAATAAAATGCAATTCTTTCAGTCCCAGAAATGGCAAACAAATCAGAAACTGGTACTCTGTTTCCACTGTCACTATGAGTCCTCACTCTACCCAGAGAGCCTGACTGAAACAGCACCAACAAGAACAGCTGCGTTTAGGATGCAAGTCTATTTTAGACCACCATTATTAGGAAAATTAGAAACATATTTATACATTAGAAAATATGGCCTTTGAAAACAAAGCAAAACAAACACAAAATCACAACAGTAAAATATTCTGCCATTTTATCAACACACAGTGTAGTTAACAGTCTCATCTTTCACTACATCTTTTCTTCCTTAGCAAATACAAAATGTTTTTTCCTACCTCAACCTGAAGCAAAATATCTATGATAATGTCAGAAATGGAAGAATCCACTTCTAGTTTGGCAGAACAGAGAGACAGTTGTCGAATGAGGCTGCCCAGTTCCTTGTAGTAGGTTGGGATCTGCTGCTCTGTCTGATCCGCAAAATGGTTGGCAAACGCCTGCAAGGCTCGTATGGCTCCCCTGTGTGCTGCTGCCAACCTGGATACTGCTCGGGACTGCAAAAATGAAAAATATATGCTTTAACAGCTACAGTTTCTAAGAATACTGATACTATTCAAAGAATCGTTGCCAAAATTTCATAGAGAAACACTCAGGCTTGGGAAGAAAATCAGAAAGGAGGCCAATAAGACTGAGCGAGATCAACAGCAAGTTAAACAAGGTACTGAAGAGTAGAACACAGTGTTATTCAGAAAAGGAACTGGAATGAAGGAGGAATTAGAAGCCACATGAAAGCAGAGATCAACAGCCTTCCCCTCCAGTTTACTGCAGACAGATGAGAGGTGAGAAGAGGGAAGCCACAAAGGCAGAATCAGAGCAAGAGACACAATTCTGTGTGTAAATAATGAAAGGTGCAAGATGCAAAGAAAATCTCCCTTCTGGAGCAGGCTCAGGTGCACCCTACACAACCAAACTCAGCTAGAAAACTTTATCTTGATAAGTTATTCACAGCCTGGTAGATAATTACATCTTACCTTTTTAGTACGTTTGATTTTATGAGGAGTCAGTTTCTCTAAATCATCTTGAATTTCCTTTACCTGTTAATCAAGAAAGGAAGGGGAGAGGGAAAAGTCAGACAGAATTAGATCCATGTCTATAAATGAACAACTAATCTTCCTTGCAATGTCTGAGTGAAAGCCCAAACTTCCCAATGGTAACACTCATCTCTGTCCAATCACGAGAGAAATGACTCACAGCATTCAGATGCAAACTAGAATGCCATGGAAGTTCAGAGATAACCCCATCAAATTTCTCTTGTTTCAATTCACTTCTGCCAAATTAATCACAATATCTAGTTACTCCCCACCCCAGCTAAAAATGCTGATTCCTACCTGTTGCTGGAGTACGTACAGCATCCGAGCTGACCGTGCAGCTTGTTTCTCTCTCCTAGTGCAAACTTGTTGCTCTTTATCAGGATCTAAAGTTTCTCTCTCTCTCCCTAAAAAGCATGAAATGTAAAGTCTTCTATCTTAATTTAACCTGTGAAAACCCCAATTAAGCCATGATAGCAAACCAGAAGCAATATACAACGTATCATGTATTTTGCAGGCATGCTAGTTATTTTAACTCTACACCATGCTTCTATTTAGAATTTGACTCAATATTCTTATGCAATACAGCTTACTAGTTATAGCTTACAAAATCACAGGCAAACCCTTAGTTTTGTGACAGAGTTGCAGGTAAAGCACAGAGTCAGGAACAGGAGACCCTGCGGCTAGCTCTGAGAGGTACCAGTGCAGGGTGAGCTGGGCGGTCTGGGAGGGGGGTGGTTTCCTCGGCTGGGTTTGGGTTTATGACTAACAGTGCTGACAACACACAAATGTTTTGGCTACCACTGAGCATTGACACTTTTTTAAACTACCCCTGCCAGTGCACAGACTGGGAGGGCACACGGCTGACCCAAGGGACATCCCGTGACACACTCAACAATAAAAACTGGGGGAAGGCAATCATTGCCCACAGATCAGCTGGTTGCTGGGGCTACTTGTGGGGGAGTGATTGCCTTTAACCACTTGATTTGGTGGGTTTTTTCTTCTTCCTCTTTTTTTCCCCTTACTAAACTATTTTTATCTCGACCTGTAAGTTTTCTTGCTTTTAATCTTTCTATTCTCTCTGCCGTCCCGCCAGAGCACAATCGTGTGGCACTTCACTGTTGACCAGGGTCAGCCCACAACGCAGTCTCAGAAAGCACATTTACTGTGTTACTGCACAGCCATGAATTCAGTGAGTCAGATGCCTGAAATGAAATTTTACCAGCTGTTGTCCCCTTTCTCATCACCAATAAGAATGCAGACAACTACAAAACTTTTTTTTGCAGTCTGAGTATCTAGCTAGTATGCCTACAGACACCAATACTTTTTCACCCGTGTTATTAAATGGCCGGTAATTTACTCTCATTGCAGGTTGGACTGGAACTCACCACAGACACTCAAGAGATATTAAATCCTGCTATTGTTTAAACTGGTTAGCCATTACAGCTTTTGTCTACTTTTGAAAAAAGTAGATGGTTCTCAAAAACCCAGAACTAAATATGACTTCTAATCCAAGCCAAAAACACCCAGAAAGAAAAACAAATCAACAAACCACCATATGTTTATATAATATACTGGTCAGTCTTACACCTTTTTTAGTCACTTCTTCAATTTTCTGGACATAGCTCCTCAATTCCTTTTGCAGACGTAGGACTTCCTGCATATTTTTATCTCCTTTTTTGTTTGCATTTGGCCTGGGGTCCAGCCCTGTATGACGGGTGGGTGGAGAGTCCGAACCAGCTGGTATGAGCTTTCCTGCAGCTGGTGTGTAGAGATAAACTTTAGCGCCAGAGGTGGTGGTCTCCACTTTGGAAGGCTGACTAAGCTCATCTTTCAAGTGAGTTTGAGACTTCAGCGTGTTTTTATTTTCAAAAACTTCAGTCTTTCGCTGCTGTGACTTCTGGGCCAACAATGGTTTATTCACAGCACCTCCAAACACTTGCTGTTTCACTTGCTCTTCAAGATGTCTTCGTTTTATGTCCCTTTTGGCTAGCTGAACAGCCAATTTTAGTCTTTCTTCTGATATCACTGAGAACGCGCTAGAGCTCCTTATGCTGAGGTCCCCACTTCCAGGTCGATTTCTCCGATTATTGGATGCCTTCAGTTTTTCTATTATAATTGGACGGGGGTTAGAAAATCTGACAGCCAAGTTCTCTGGAACTGCAGGAATATTTCTATTAAACTGGAGCTGTTAAACAAACAAACAAAAGCCATCTTTACCTGAAGCCAGGAGTTTTCATGCTTTACACTTCCGATTCTCTCCCACCATCCCACTGGGGAGAGAGCAGTTAGTGAATGGTTGCATGCTTAGCTGCCTACTGGGATTAAACCACAGCAGACAGGCAAATAACATTTGCAAGTATAGTTTCCGATCTATACCTTTATGAAAAGACACTATCAAGATTCTCTATGAGAGCATCATGAAAGCAAGCATGAAGATTTGTCATTCGCTAGTGGGCTACCTGAGGAAGTGGGTCATAATCACCTTTTTGTAATAATCACAAATGAAAACGAATTCAGCATCTCTACAGAAATCAAATAATACCTGTGTTTGTAAAGTTTTTGCTCCATTTCCATACAGCTGGGTAGTGAATGCAAATGTAGCATCAGACATAGCTGGCTTGCTTGGTCCCATCACATCAGCTTGATGCTGAAAATCCAGTTATTTGTCCTTTGCTTACAATTACAGCTACAAACACAAGAAGAAACAGCTATTATTTCTGCTTCTCAAAAGCACTCCCAGGTCTGATGTGAACAAGACAAAGAACCACCCTGACAAGGATCAGAAATGGAAAACTCATCACGTACTCATACAGGTTGTACACCAGATGGAGAGTACATTCCCGCCATTTAAGGCAAAATTTACAATTTATATCCTTCTTTCACACAGCCCATGGAAAGCTGAGCAGCCGCTACAGACCATGGGGCTCAGAGCCTCTGCAGCTGTTCACTACCCGAAAGAGAGACGGTGCGATGGGGAGAGGAGATGGGCAGGGCGGCCCGAGGCGGCAGAGCACAGCCCGGGAACACGCTGAAACCCCAACTCCTTCACGGAGAGGCATTTAAAACAAAGGCCAAGCGCGGGGGCAGCCAAGGTCTCCCCCGTCTGCCTGAGAACTAAAACCCGAGCAGGGCCCCCCGCAGGACGCCCTAAGGCCTCCCCTCGCCGCTGCAGCACAGGCTCTGCCCGGGCCGCGGCCTCCCGTGGGCCGCCGCCTCCTTCGACCCTAGCGGCCCAGAGGCCTTGTCGGCGACTGCCGGCGGCCAGTTCCCACCTCGCTCTCAGGGCANCGCCCTCAGCCGCCCGACCCCGCCGGCCGGACCGCCGCTGGGAGCGGGCGTCTCGGCCCCGCTGGCCGCCGTCCCCCCAAGGGCAGCGCCCAGAGACCGGATGAGAACCGCGGAAGCCGTTCGTCCCGGGGGCGGGGGTGATCCCCAGTCGGTTCCGGGGGAGGGGGCGATCCCCTGGTTCGTCCCGGGGGGACCCCCGCGGGTGCCCGGCCGCAGCAGGAGGGCCGCTCCCAGCCAGGGCGCTGCTGCTCCAGAGCACACCGGGAGCCGCCCCGCTGCTGCCCCAAGGGCTTCCCGCAGCCGGGAGCCAACGGTCGTTTTTGTTGCTTGTTAAAGCAGAAATTGGCCTTTACCGAAAGACCAGACCCTTCAACACTGAGCGTGTAAATTCTGCGAAGCCTGGAGATAACCAGATAAAACAAAACACAGATCTCTACCAGAAGCAGGCAGAACATTAATTAGCAGCCTTGCTGGTCAAAATGTGGTTCTGTAGCACAGTAAAAGTATTAACTACTAATAGATTTTAAAAATTAAATCCCTAGCTGAACCGGTTGTGAGGAAGGAACTTCACAACATGCCTGATGAGTCCGTATTCATCTACTGCCTGGTAGGAGACAGAGCCTAGTGAGTAACAGATCACCTTTGCTATTCATGAACTAGTTTAACTAGCCTGTTGGAACAATTCACTGAACTGTCATTTTATGCAAGGAATGAAGCGGGTTTTTTGAGGTGTGATGTCTACACTATCCCCAATGTGAACTGTCTGCATGCTTGTTCTGGGAGGTGCGTTGGAGGAGGCTCCAGGCAAAGACCTCTGAATCATCCTTTGCAAGGAATTTCAACAGGCTTACTTCAAACCCTACTTCTACAAGCTGTGCTTAACCCCTTCTTCCTCAACAGCTGGAAAGATCCCAACAATGAGTTCAGGAAGAATCTGAAACTAACAGGAGTGCCTACACTACTGAAATACGGAACAGTAAGTGATTTACTGTATGCTCTGGACCTACAGGTGTTCAGATGGGAAATCAGCAGGAGCTGATGGCTGTAAATGCAGGTTTTCTGATACCCTTTCGTTTAAAAAGAGCAGACAATTAGGAATAGCTCTTCTGCTCTCACTCATGCACTCTTCCTGGCTCACAGCTCCTCAAGAGAGAACCACTCTGCTTTCTGTACAATGCTGCTTACAATAAGCATATGTTAAAGCAAATATGTACACTTAGCATGTAGTGGTTGAGGGTTCTTAGCAGTATATTGTTACCTTCCTGACTTGCAGCTCCTCAAATTTTAAAAGTGTCAAATTACGGGAGTGAAACAAAGTTACGTGCAGTAAAGCTCAAGTTTTAACTTGTGTGTATTATTTAAATTAGCAGTTTCTTTCTTAGGAGTGCCTCTTCCAAGGCCAGGAACCCCTCAGGCATTTTTCAGTTATTCTTGCCCTGCTTGCTCCACCCCAACCTCCCACCCTCCCTGGGAAAACAACTGCTGGAATACAGCGAATGTTAGCATGTACAGATGGCTCTATGCTACAACAAGCTTTTTAATTGCCCCTAAAACATCTTAACTTTTCTTTCAGCCTCAGAAGCTGGTTGAAGAAGAATGTTTTAAAGCAGAGCTTGTGCGCATGTTGTTTACTGAAGACTAAAATCCTCCAGAGGTCAATCATTTATGAAGACATTAATCTCAAGATATTCCCGGTGTCCTGTCAAGGAATCCTTAACCTGTTCTAGAACTTTTATGGTTAATTACTTCAGACCAGTCAAAATAAACATTACTAAATTCTGGGTCCAAACCTTCCACTAAAATCCTGCAACAAAAGTCTGTGTCTTTCCTCTCAATAATAAACTTGAGTTTGAAAAAGTCTTTTTTTCAAAGGAGCTGAGCTCATTATAAACTGAGATTAGCCTATAGCTACTACAGAGAAAGACTTAATTCCTAAGTTATACCTTTAATAGTGAATAAGGGGGGTAGAAGGGCAGGACAAACAGAAAACTCTGCTTATTCTTCCTAAATCTGATTTTATACAGCTACTGAAGCTGTCATGCAAGTTTTCAGTGCAGAGATGTTTAATGGCTTATCTGTGCAGTGTGAGTGCAAGCTGCAGGCTGACACTCCTGGTGTCACCAATCATGTTAAGGATTAACAGTTGCAGTACCTGCTCCCAAGGATATGAACGCAGCATGAGTATAAAAAATACAAAAATTAAATCACTTGCCAAGATCTGTGTTCTTCCAATAAAAACTACAGAGGAATAAATGGCAAGTGCCTCTCCAATACTGCAAGCGTTTACCCATTTTTGTAAAACAAATTGTTTGCACTACACGTACTGTAGAGAAGCCTAAGAGCAGCCACTATTTCACTGGCAGAAAACCATGATTAAAGTAAGCTCCGCAAAGTTTATTACTACTCATATCTGCTCCACTCCTGCAGTCCTTGTCTCATCACACTTTGATTTCCGTTTCTAAAACATGACTACCAGGTAAACAAATGACAAGTAATAGCTCGGCTTGTTTTCAAGGCAAAGATCCACAATTTAGATTTTGTACACAGTATCATCACTTCAACTTTACTCATCCTGCAGTTGTAAAAAGTAGTACATAAAGGAGTTCTTAGCCAGGCTTTGAGATGCATCATTATTCTCTCCAGAGAAAATGCCTCCTAAGAAGATGCTTCTGAACTATACTTTGTGTTAGATACTTAAATGTCAGTGCCCTCAAAACTATGTTTTGTTTCAAAATCAAGAGGAATTTGATTTTGGAATCAATAACTATGGTAAGTAATTGCCCATACTACTAAATAAATTGCAGAAGTAGGCGTTTATCAGCCTTGTATCTTTAAAAAAATTGACAAAAGAACAAAACCAGTCACTTGATAAATCAAATGTACACACCCCCAGAGCCAGACCTACAGAAGGGTTCATTCCTCACATGTAAATACTTCAGCTGACACAGAGTGCACCTTATTATCCCTCTTCCAAGGGGTTTTCATTTTACAGAAGTGTTGTTTTGCTGCTGCTGCTCTGCAAGTGCTTGCTGGAGGCGCATTCTTTTCCGTGAATAGTGCTGCCAGTGAAGAATCTGTTGCTCATCGATAAATTTTGCACACTGAGCATTTACCAGTTCTTTGCGGAAATGTTCATACTGGAGCAGCTCTAACATATGCAAACATTGAGGATACCTGGATGAAAAATAAACACACCTTAATACAAGTTTTCACAAGGTACTCTAAAACAGGAGTCTCCAATAATTCTGCAGCTCTCTATTTTAGCTTTATTCTTATATGCTTCACTCAAGTATTGAGCCACTTAAGACTGTATGTATTCCACACACTGTAACGTAGTAACTCCAGACTAGGAAACAAGGAGTCCTGCAACGGATATGCATGATACATGCTTGCTTAGAGGAGCTCTTCTAGTGGCTAGACAATGGTAAGGTTATGGGCAGGAATCAAATACTGACATGCTGCTAGAAAGTACATAACAGAAGGATACGGCCCATCATTAAAATGCAGAAACCAAAGTGATTTTAACACTTACTTCAGGTATTTCGCATATTCAGGTTCTTTCCAATAAAGTAAATATTTAAGATAATTTACAAAAGCTTTGTCTTTGAAGTAGCCTCTTTGTGCAAGAACTGAAATAAAATGACAAACAAGGAACTGTCAGTTACAGATGCATAAAAAATATATCTGCCAAACTGGAGTATGTGTTCACAAAACTATGCAGAGTGGATGGCGTCAAAACTTTATCATTACAATCAAATTTTGAAAATTCAAAATGAAAAAAAGAGCACAGGAAAAATATATTTTATGTCACCATACTAGTCTCATCCCTGTTACAGTAGATATCTTTCATACAACTGCAAGGAAGAGAACAGCTTTTTGAAACAGGAAATTTTGATTGTAGCATCAAAATCAGCACAGAATTCAAGAAAATTCAGTACATAATCTGAAACTATTATTAACATTAGTAAACTTCTGGTTTCAGATAAAGGAATACAGTTAAATTTATTACATCACTTTTTAACCACAGACTTGAACTTCTTATTTTTTCTTACACCAGGCAGATGCCTTTTTTTCTCACTTCATTTTGCATTTTAAACCCCACAACCTGTTAAAAATCTAGAAAAATTAATTTACAGACTATCTTTATGCTGTAAAAGACCTATTTCCTTCTCTTTGTTTATCCGTCTCTCTCCCCATTTAGCATTACCAGCAAAACCAAACACCATTAAACTATATTCATTCCTCAGGACCCCGATATTTATTTTTAAGGACTCACAGTTGAGGTAATTTGGATTTGCCAGACATTGAACAAACTCCAACTCCAGCTGGAACCGAAGTCGATTTCCTGTATCATCTGATACATGAAAAAAAACAGTAAGAATTGGACCCACACAACAGAATTGAAAGTAATTTTCTCAGTTTGAGCCATACAAAGAGAGATAAGTTTAAACAGCAGAAAAAGCAGTAACATTCCATAATAAATATGGATTCATTTATCAAAGTCTTCATTACATGGATCAGTGTTGGGCCTGTATTAATAAACACATTGTTTTGGGGTTTTTTTAGCAGCCGAGCAAGTGCAAAGAATGAAGGAATATCCACTGACCCTTTGTTTAGAGTGAAGGAAAAGGAAAGAGCAAGAAGCCTGGAACGCTTGTACAGGGAAAACTAAGCAGGTAAGAACAGTGAACTGCCAAGAGCCCACTGTAATCCTAAATTGTATTTATTTTTAAAAGGAGTGCAAGGCAGGCTTTTTTTTTGTTTGTTTGTTTCATTTTTTTCAGAACAGTATGTTGATACAGTACACAAGACAGAATATGGCATTGCTCCCACAGTACAGCGTACACCGATCTCCAGGGACACACTGCGGGGGCCAATAGGGGATCAGTGCTGTTTGACATCTGACTGGACAAGAGCGCTCACGCAGCATGTTTGGAGATCACCCAGAGCGAGGGGAGCGGCTGAACACAGGACAGTTCAGCCATTCCAGAGGGACCTCAGCAGACTGGAGGAACGGGCCAAGATGTAACCTGCCCCACTTTTTGTTGGTTTTTTTTTTTTTACTGTTCAGGTGATTGATTGTAGGAACATGTTGCCCAGAGAGGCTGTGGAATCTCCATCCTTGGAAATACCAAAGACCTGATCAGACAAGGTGTAGCTGACCCTGCTTTAAGCAGGGGGTTGGACAAGGTGACCTCCAAAGGTTCCCTTGAACATGAACTATTCTGAAATTCCGCCAAATAGTCCCATCTTCAAAGCTGAAAATGGAAGAACAGCCTCCTTAGCTCAAGCCAAAACCAAATCAAAGCTGGGTACTGACAAGTTTTGCCTACTTAGCAGCAGTCACAAGAAATAAACTGCAAAAACTGAAAATTTCTGCACTTATGCCCACGACTAAAGCTGGAGGCTTTCATACAAAAGAGAGAAATAATCAACTGACTTATTTTTAGAATCACTCCATCCAAGTATCTTCATTTTATCTGGTTTTCTTTTTCAGTGTTACTGTATTCTGGAAAAAACATCTCTTTGCTATTTGTGTAAATTATGTTATTTGATCTAGGTTGGTTATTACAGATTTTATCTCTTCTATTTTCACTGTATTTGTATTAATTTCTAAAACTATTGAATATTTCATTGATAACAAAAGATCTAGGGGATCCTGGCAGGAAAAAGAAGTCCATGTAAATAATGATTCTACATTTAAAATTACTTTTTACAAACTACTACAGTCGTTTTTAATCTCCTTAAATAGCCCACCCCACCATTAGCTCTTTTAATTTTTGCAGCATCGGCAAAATATTTCAAAATATTTCAGTAGAAGTAATTATTTATGTAATACTTAAAAATCTTACGACATAAAAATTAGGTGATAGTTTATAAAATTACTACATACGAGTGCATTTCAGTGACAAGTCTCTCATTCCTTAGTGACTGCATCTCATACCTCAGAGCATTTCCATTCTACAGAGAAATGTCGTGTCCTTAAAAAAAAATCTCAGAGGCTCGAGCAGCGAGCACAGGGCAGTGTGATGCACCTTGAGAGCACGGGTAACAGCCACCAGGCCACGAAGAACACGTCCCAGCCGTGTCGGTGGGAGCCGGGCGCTCCGTCCCCGGGCCCAGCGGGCACCGCCAGGCGCCGAGGCCGCACAGGCGGCCTCTGAAAAGGCTGAATCGAAACACGTCGTCCTTTTTCTACAGAGCCACCAGGCACAGCCGCTAGCCCGGGGGTCGCGGAGAGCCCGGGGCCTCCCCAAGCACACAGCCGGAGGACGGACCGGGACCGGGGGAGGCTCCGCGCTCCCAGGCTCGCGGCCCCGATTCCTCAATCAGGGGCAATTGTTAAAAACGAAGCTGGGTCCCATCCGCGGCAACCGCTAATGAGTTCTGGGGAGAGGGATTTAACTCTACAACCACGGCCGCGTCCCCGGGTGCCCTCCCGCCCACGGCCCCGGGGAGCGCCGCCGGCCCATCCCGGAGCAAAACGGCCCGCGGCTGGCCTCAGCCGGCGGACGCGGGAGNGGTTTCCTAGGACGTTCCTGGTGGCAATTCTCATTCATTGCTCTCAAAGACGCGATGACAGGATTCCCCACCTCTCATTCGTGTTTAGATACCGATATAAAGTCCCTTGGACAAATGTTGATAATTTCAAGTTTCCTAAAAAACGAGTTCCATCAGTTTCACGGGGGAAATGCAGGCTGCCCAGAGGGAGCATTTTTCTCAAAACAGCGTTACACAGAAACACCTAGGTAAGACCCAAATTCCTGCCCATAACAGGCATCGTCCATTTACCATGGTAGGTAGGGCAGTACCTGCTGGTTTTAAGGTAGCAGAACGTGTAATACCTGTAGTTGGAAAGAATATTGAGAGATTTAAATATCCAAATAAAAACTCAGACTGAATATAGTAAAAGAAAAACTCCTTCCTTTTCGAGTTGCTCTGCTGTCCCACAGTGTGCTGTGGCTTGCCTCAAACTTTGAAGTGGCAGGCGCCGAAGTACTCAGAAATCAAAGTACAAACCGCACTGTATTTTTTTAAATGACCAAAGTTCAATTTTACGTCAGCCAGTGCACTCCGAGAACTCTGCAAGCAAAACAAATGAATCTCTGAAAACTTTACATACCACCTTCATGTAGCAGTCTCTAGAACTCTGCAAGCTTTCACTATCTGAGGGGAAAAAAAGGAAAAGTCACACATAGCGGACAGTGCTAGTTCCAGGGTTATCCTGTGTAGACATAAAGATAACATCCTTATGACTATGTTCTATTGGCTTGTTTACTAACCATAAAATAATATTCCTTCTAACAGTAATATGGCTGGAAAGGTTAGCGTTTTGTCAGTGTTAGCTGGATATTACAAACCAGCGCATGTCACCCCTCCTCTGGTAGATGAGCAAGGAGGACCTTTCAGGAGAGCATTTCTCATAGTTCTGTACTGCCCTGAAGCAATTCAGCAACTCACATTTAACCTACTGATGTCCTGCAGAAATTAACTGGTCTTCCAGACATGAGGGACTTGTTATCAAATGGGTGCAGAAATCTTTTCCAAATGTGGGATCAGTTTGGACCAAGACATTGCAAAGTTGGTTGGAGGAAAAGCCCTAAGAACTACTCATTTCAGTAAACAATTCCGTGCTGATGGCATAAAACAAGCGTTCTGTACTTTAAAAAAAAAATCAGGCAGACATTACTATTTGACATTTTGAGGTTATTGCTTTTCTAACTGTAAAAAACTTTTTAAGTTAGAATTCAATATAAGTGATTTTTAAAATCACTTTATTAGTGCTAGGATGCACCAATGGAATTGAAAATAAACTAAGAAAATGCATGAACAGTAGAACTTATGAAATCTGATTTTCTGCAGAGGTTTTATAATGCCCAAAGTGCTAGCTGAGCTGGTGCAGAGCCCCTTCATTGGGATGGCGTCTCCGGATGGTTTCACCTGGGAAGCAGCCTGCCCTGAACCCCCACCGAACATCTCAAGACTGACTTTTCCCATCCCACTCAACCAGTGCTGATGATGCTCTTCCGCGAGGCAGCGACAGGGCTTGAAGTGCTCATCTTTACTGTGTTTTTGTCATTGCTGCCATCAGTGAGTTCTCAACCCTCCAGGATTCTCACAAATTCCTTGTACTCCAGATCTGAGCAAGGCTCCAGCATCTCAGAGTTAGCGATGTGCAATGTGAGTAAACAACCTTTCGAAGAAAACACGTATTGGAGTAGTGCTTTGTTCTGTCGTGTAAGGGAGCTTTCACTGTATGGAGCACCCACAATTCCATTAGAAAGTAGCTTCAGGGTCAATGTTCTAGTCATGTTTTTTCCCCCCAGATAGATAGATAGATGCTTGAGCTGGGAAGAATAAAAAGGGGATGATTTGTACTTGCAGAACATTCTTTTTAACTTTGTGCTAGACAAGCCATCATTGATCGCTTCCAGAGCATAGGGAAATGGAAGAGAGACTCAACCTTAAAATAGTGAACTACGTTTTGATATCTTTTTCTTTCTGCATATTGGACAGAGATTTGAGCTTGGATTTTGTTTTGGTTTTCATGGTAACTTTACAATAGGCCAAGTAGATTTCAGTCAACCTCTGCACTCAGTTCTTCATTAAAAATAATTACTTCAGATGGAAACCACTTAACAAACTCTCCAAGGGTGTGGACAGAACCACACTGTTGCATCAGTGCCTGGAGAAGAGCCCAGCTTCTGAGCCTGGAAACTTATTCCAGAGGGTGCACTTCTACCTTGTGTTACAAACTGAATTTTCAGAACTTGGCTGAAAGAACAGCCCCAGTGGTCCAGCACTGCCAAGCCAGCTTAGGTTCGCTGCTGCGACAACTGTATTATTAGGCACTTGTGCAACAGTCACTGTTTACAGACTTACCTGAAACCTGACTGACTGTTTGTTTTGGGTTTTTTTTAACATTTTCTTTTTTATTTTTTTTTAAAGTGATTTGCTATTTTCACTTGTTGAACTACTTTCAGCATTTTAGTTAGCAATTTTCTATAATACTATCTTTTCGTATGCAGTTCAACTTTTTTTCCCTGGGAATTGCATTACAAAAGCCCTCTAAAAAGGATTTATGCACAGTTTTTCTTAATAAAACAGGGTTGCTTCTTTTAGACAAGGTTTCAGTGGTTGTGGAACACTATCATTACTATATCAAAACATAACAAGTCACTCCCCAGTAAACACAGACTTTGGGCTAAAAGCAGAGATCAAACAGACCCCATGTGTCTGCATTGCTATTCTGGAATGTGATTTCTCTCCCAAGACTGACTTCAGAGCAGAGAATCCTAAATAAAGGCTTGGTCACAGGAAAAAATGACTATGTAAGTTTGCCAGAGTTAAGTCAACCATCTCAATCCTTGGCCATCAAAACTAGGAACAAAATTGACAGTTGAGATCATAGTATAATAACTAAGAACATACTCTAGGAAAAGTTGGAATTTGCTTTTAAATATTATTTGAGTCAAACTTTCAGGGTGTAAATGTTAACATGTATGACTGTGAGTCAGGAATTCTCCATATTGTTGCCAAACCAGGACCACATTGCTGCCTCAGTTTCTCCTTTTATAGGGACTAGACTGCCATCACTGCTGCTGCCTGTCTGAAAACTGGTTCAGATTTTTACAGAGGACTTCTATATAACACTGATCTGTTATCTAACAAACAGACATAGGTGAGATGATATTTTCTACTCTAAGCGAATTAAGCTGTGGAAAGTTGAAAACTGCATTAAATAAATGATTCATGGCTTCTGTAGTAGTTACAGATAGCAGCAAAATGACAATAAAGTCAAGTTTGTGACGTGTCTTTGTAAAGACTATATTTAGGAAAACCACAGACACCAGGACACCGAAAGGCCTTTCCAGGTCCATGAAACAACATAATGTTTCTATCATCATCAATTGTTTGATCTCACTGTTTGGATTTCAACCTCTTTTTCCAACTGCCACACAGAACTTCAGACTTTTTTTTTAATATTAAATAAAGTATCCTCCATCTTGCCAAAAAAAGTCTCTCATTTAGTATTTGAGATATTATAAAGGCAGTAGATTATTTGGAGGACTTGGAGATTCCATTTCAAATGCATAATAAAATATCTCCTGCAGATAAAGATCTGTCATGTTCGCATCTATGGCTTAACTCAGAGCTGTTTCTGAGGGCTTAAGGGTAAAAACCATTATTTTTTCGTTGTTTCAGCCACCTGTAGTGCTTTCCACACTGGCCACTTATAAATGACAAAAATATAATTTTTAGCAGGATATACCTTTCAATTATTTAAGCCCAAGTTTTGCACTCATGGGTTTCAGAGAATATTAGAAGCTATAGGCCAGGTTCTGGCATTTTCAGTCATGCTCATTCATACCGCACTGGCAATAATGCTTTTTAGAAAATGTAAAGGTTTATGGTACAACATAAGGTTTAAGTGCAGTATGACATCATTAGAATCGGCAGAGACACAGCCATTAAATGGAGCCACTTGTAGGACATGAAGGCACCAAGATTCAAGTGGACACAGGAAAAAAAGTATTTTCTGAAGCATTGTCAGATCTCGAAGGCAGACACCGGGAAGGGAGACTTGCAAAGGGTTCATCTGTGACAAGCTAATAGAGTGCATTTGCACAAGGAATAAAAGGAGAGCCGGCAAGGCCTTGTGATTGAAAACTCATCAAGTTAAACAGTATTTTATATTATTTTACATTATTATATAATGTGTGGAACCCAAGACATCCCCATCTGCTTCAGAACAGAGTGCCAACTTGTATTGACCTGGATAATGACATCTTAAAAGATTTTACCCATAGAACACAAGACAGATTTCTGCAGACTGGAGAGTATCCTGCTTCAAATATGGTTAAATAACAGAGAAGAGAGTATGCATTATGTTATATTTATAACAAGACAGTACAAAGTCTGCAATTTTTTTACTCCAATGTTATAATTGTAATTCAATAGAAACAAGATCATAGTTATCAGTGACTGAAACAATTGTCAGAACATATTTAATTAAAGGCTTAACTGTTCGTTGAGTTCTATTTTTTGAGGTCAAGAAACTGGCAGGTAATGTGCATTTCATAAGCCAGCCTACGGCAGTCGTGGGAGAACAATCTTCATCTGAAGACTGTTAAACACCATCCAATGGAGCTGTAAATTTGGTGAAATGGTGTAAAAAGACTTAAAAGACCACAGCTTATTGCAGATGCTGGAATGTGTACTTATGCCACTGACCATGGTTCTCCCCTGCCTTCAAACAACCACTAGAAAACAAAGATAAATTCAAGATGAAATGTCAGAAAGCACTTTATGTTTTTATTTAATAAATTGATTAAAAATACATCAGTCTTCTATTCTTAAGACACCTGGAAATAGATGAGTTTGAGGTTAGGCACTTGCCAGGAGCAGTAAGTGTTGAACCTGAGAACAATGCTCCACAAAGAGCATCTTCACAAAGGCACTGCTTGCCATTTAAACTCTTTTTAAGGTGCTCTAAGGAAGAAGTTCTGCTGGAACCTGAGGTGCAAGCTCAGACCTGGAGGAGCTTTAGACTTAGGCTTTGGCACATCAGAGCTCTCAAAACCAAGTTATACTAATTATGTAGAGGGACAGACTTCAAAGTGTTGGGCTTGTAGGCTCTAGTTTAATGTGAGACACACACTCGTGTACAACAGTGATTCAGACTCCGAATAACTTTTCCCAGGTATAAACCGGAGGAGGAGCTGAAGCTTATGCAAACGTGCCAGTTCACATCAGCCAAGGGTCAAGATATGAAATCCTAAGAATTAAAATTCTGATAATAAATTAGTAATGTTGATTAAATCACTGGGGGTAAATAGAAAACTGAAACAATTTCTTTCTAGTTTTTATATTGCTATCTCAACTGCCTGACTTAAGAGAATTAGGAGGGGAAAAACATAAATCACATTCTCCTATTCTTGCACAGAAACATCTAACTATACTAGAAATAGCACTGCAGTTACTTTTACAGATTAAAAATAAAAAAAAAGGAGCTGGAAATGCATAGTCTCCAATAATGAAAATATGCTTAGTGAGATTCCTTCCCGTTGGCAAGTAAACTAAATATTCTGTACACTCACCCACAACCTCACCCACTCAGGATGAAAATAACTTTAATTCTTGGTCATTGCAAATGCGGTGCACAAATACCACACTGATGCCTACATCAATATTTGGCAAGAATATAAACCTTCTCTTTAGCAGCACTTGCCAACCTGTCGGTGCTTAGAGTCAGGATTATACAGCATCAGGGCAAAGGAAAGTGCTGAATTCCTTCGGGAGCAAATCTAAATATACCTCTTGTAGGCAGGGCCCGTACCCTTTGAATGCTGGGAATACAGCAAAGTGTGTTTGAATTGTCTAACACAGAACTCAGTAACACGAAGTACCCAGAGCTTATGGAGACACCTCCGGTGCTCTCTCGCAGCTCCTGCTTTCTCAGCAACGCCTCCCTCACCATCTCGTGTCTTCACAGCAGGTGCTTTGCACTGGTATAACCAGGTCTCTTCTCACCAGACACATTTTACCCCAAGACACCCTCCCCATCCAGGAAACAGGCTGGAATCAGGCAGCAGGTTCTGGAGGTATGTGAACATACACACGGCTGTGTCACTGCAAGAGCTGTTTCCACTGCCCTGCTGTAGGGACCAGAGCAGGATGTAAGTGATCACGCACGATGCTGCCTCTGAATCCCTCTCTGCCAAGGGACCAAGCCTGGACCTTGTCTCCGGGTGATCACAGCCTGTGCGGAGACATGCAAATTCCCTGGTTTTGCACTGGTAGAGACCTCAAACTGGGTTGTGGAATACACTTTCTCTAGAGACTGAGTCAGAGGTGTTGATTTGTCACAGAATTCTAGTTCAGTGAATGGAATACATCGAATTATCAGTATTTTTAGCTTCTGCCAAAGTCAGAGCCAGGCTCTGAGAGATCCTTGTCTGCGTTCCAGGTCCTCCAACTCCAGGGCACAGGTGACCAGAACAACCTCAAAAATATTTAAAGAATCAGTTTATTGCACTCAGATGATCTAATATTACTACTGACCATGGCAACATGGACCTTTGTATATGACTTTTAATACCTTGACTTAGTCATCTGACAGAGACCAGCACATAGAACTTTTTTTTTCCTTATATAGCCATTCAGGGCATCACCTCCTGTATCTGTGAACCCACCTCCAAGTCCAAACAAACTCTGCATCCTTTGTAAGCAATCTTCAATAGCCCTTTTATTGTAATGAGGATTTAGAGCTCAGATTCCACAAAGGAGACTAAACCAAAAATACACCCTTGTTTTGCTTTATTTCTTAAAGCCATGTAAGAGAGGAGATGGAACCCTGCGCTCTCCTGCTCCTCGACCTGAACAGTGACATGCTCAAGTACACAGGAGCTGGGCTGCTTCTCAGCAGCCTTTACCAGGTACATGGCATTATCTGGAGACCTCGCTTGAACTTCTCCCTTGGATTTAGCCCTGGAGCCTGTGGTCATTCTTTGGATGCTCAGCTTCCCAAAAGGAAAAGCCATCCCTCTGCCCTATGGGAAAACACTGCAGGAAAGGGCCACGTCGCTGGCAATAGGATTAGAGGACACTATTTTCTGTTGCTGGAAACACCAAACATCATCTCTATTCCTTGCACAGAAAAGCTCATTTTAGTATTTTGGAAAAGAGAGAGGAAGATGAAGAAATGATTGCCAGGCTTTGTCCTAACTCACAGCAGACTCATGGCAGTCACTTCAGTTTCCTTACATGATATAATAACTGTTCAACAACATTTTTTCCTGTTGTTTTTCACTTACAGTTATGTTAAAAAGCACCACCAAACACTCCAACTGAATCTTTACTAGCTTTTGTGCACAGTTCAGTAGAGGGAAGATGTTATTCACAGATTGTTCTTTCCAGTCTGGGAACAGGCATCTCCTACATCAGGAGAATTCACAAAAGATGAAGATCATGGGTCCTGCCCACTTTTTCAACAGCAGCATTCCTGGAACATATTCTCAGTTCTAGAAGAGTAATCAAAACAGTCTTTGTTGCTAAAACTGCTCACCACCACCTTCTAAGTGCAAGAACTGCAGTAGTGAGTGTTAGCACAGCTGTCAAGATATCCTGCACATCTTTGGTTAACCTCTTAGTTACAAGGTCTTCATTTCCATCACTACAGGCTCTTTCTGGTGGAGGTTTATTGCAACAGCCCCAGCACTCACTGCCAGAGGGTTTTATAGGGTGCAGTCTTCTATTTACAGAGTGACCCTGCAGCACAGGCTTTATAAATGCTTCACAAAGGCTGTGAACTTGGATCTCTCACCTGCATAACATTAATAAGTAGAGGCATTCATGCCTCACAGTATTTATCTGGGTCTTTTTCCGATCTTTTGACTCCTGCTGCTATAGAGCATCAAGCTACAGCACAAGAAATCCCTAAACAAACCAAACCACTTACCCTTCGTAGTTTCCATTCCTCAAATGTTCCTTAGGAAGCAGAGAACCCCGACCCTCTACCTGACTTAGTTTATTGTGCAGATTCCAACCTAATGATGGACAATTCCAGCAGAGTGGAGGAACCCTACACAGCCAGGACAGCTGCTGCACTGAGACATAGGCATTAGCAAACACCTGAGAGGTGCTTAATGAAGGACATCTGCACCTAATTAATTTCTAGAATGTCGGTCATCATAAATTAAAGTCACCTCAGAATAAATAAAAAAAAAAAAGTCCAAACAAACACCAAGCCCTAGAGAATCAGCTTAAGATCTGCCAAAAAAAATACTGAGTTTTATTTGACAACCGTTCAAAGGGGCTAATTTTAACTTGTGTATTTTCAGTGCCCTGGGGTGACGTGCTCAGGTTTGCTCTGTATTGGTCTGGCTTATGGAGACAGAGGAATGAGAACAGCCCCAGGTGAGCTCTGCAATGAGGCAGGAGGGACAATCCTGTGTGTGGGTAGGATGCTCCCAGGAAAGCTTTTGTTGTTTTTCCCCCAGCTTTTGTTATTCAAAGAGGAGTTCAAGTGTCCCTGTTCTGCCCCATCTCACACATCTTTTCCAGAGGAAATTCTGTTTTCCCCAATTGGAGGATAACTATCCTTAGTGATGTGCACAAAAAAAATTCCGGGTTTCTGATTTTTGACTGTACAGCCAAGACAAATTAAGTAAAATTGATACTTTCTCCAGAAGTAATTATTCTTTAACTGAAATGTTATGTTAACTTTGTTTCTGATGGAAAATTTGATCTTCAACTGGTTTGCTAAAATATTTGCTAAGATCCTACCCATATTATTGTTCACAAAGAATAGTTCACTCATGAAAATACAATGATTTCGGTTTAGCATCTGGAACATTCAGTTCTTTCAAGAATACCGTTTGTCTATAAAAGTAATGTTTTATGAACACTGTAAGGAGGCTCACATTCTGACCTGGAAGAGTTTATGAAAACTTAGTGAAGAGCTGTGTCCTCAATAAGGCTCCCAAGTAACTTCATGTGGGTAAATGCCGTGCTGACACAAACACGGGAAGGAAAACACCTTTTTTCTTACAGAAAAAATAGTCTCCTTTTTATGACAAGGATCTACAGTCTGCATTTACACCGTAATGAATGGGCAACTATTGACTTAGTGCTCCAGAAAAACCTAAATGGGCAAAAAATAGTTTCAGTATAGTCAGCTCTCTTTTTGCAGACCTACCAAATGTCATATTAAGCAGTCCCTGATCACCCCAGAGCAGCACGTTACACCCACCGTCTGTTCCGTGCCTCCGAGCAGCGAGGGCTGCACTCACCTCTGTTCCACCCAGGGTACAGAAATGCCTTAGAATTTCCCTCTGGAAGAAGCAAGTTCCCCTGCACCATAAAAAGCTACAGGAATTAACTGCCCATGCAGAAGCACAGAATGAAGTAGTATATTATTTTCATCATACGGAGTTCACAGTCACTGCACTGGAGTGCTAAACCCCAGATTAAATAACAAAGCATTTGAGAGAAAACTACTACAAAAAGATAAAGTAACTGTCAGTTGATAAATATTGTTTACTTTTTGGGCTCATATTCCTGTGCCAGAACAACAAATGGCATTGGGATTTAACAAGGGAAAAGCAGGGAACACGAGACAGACAAGAAATGCCCCTTTCTGTCAGCAGGGGCTTGGCGTTGCTTTGCTCCCAAAGCTGCTTGCAGGATCACAAGCCCAGCCCTCAAAATGGCAAGTCTACTTTTAAATCTAAGTAGGTCAAAACTAAGACAGTGAGTTCCTCTTACTTATCCTCTGAGTTTTGAGGCTTTAGAGTTGATACTCAAAGACTTTCCTCTCACGCTGTCACAGCTTTATGATTACTTCTTCAAAGAAAAGTCAGGATTCCTACATGACACAAAGAGACAGAACTTCCAGAGTCACAGCAAATTTCACATGATTTGACTGAGCTCACTTTAGCAACATAGTTTATTCATTAGCAAGGTGAATCATTTAATCTTTGTCTTCGTGCATGAATTAACAGGACAGATTTCTAATTAGTTTTGCAGGTTGAAAAACATGAAATGTAACATTTCAGACTGAAACAGAAAGTTGCTTGAAATTTGCATAGAGCCCAAAAAGGCCTCAGTAAACCAGCTTCTGGCTTCTTGCTTTACTCTCACATTGTCTTCCTTTAACATATGTACTTTAACAAGTCTTGTCACACAGTTTCCCAGACTCTGCTCCTCTTGGTGCCACAGACCCTTCAGAGAGGGGCCAGCAGAGCACAGGGTCTGATTTGGTGCAGGAGAGCGGCCACCAGGGTGGCTCCTCTGGGCAGGGCACAACGAGCGCGTGGGGACACCGGAGCCTGGCCCGGGCCTGGGGGGACAGTGCGGTGCCCTGAGGCGTTGGACACTCAGTGTCACAACCAGACCGACACGGGGCTGAAGTCACATGTTTTTTCATCCACGTGGGAAAACATTGTGAAAACTCTCTGTCACTTGTTCCAAGCGTTCAGGATTTGCTACTGCCCACTTCTTTCTGTATTTAGCGAAGTTGTTTACAAAAAAAAGATGTGCAGTATGTAAAAATGTATACAATATGTTATTACTGAAAAGGAAGAGGCGCTTCTGGATGAAGGAATCACTGCTGGATTTGGGTTATGACTGATTTGGTCATCTTTTTTTTTTTTTTTCCTAGGCCGATTTTCACCATCACATTCCAACACCTTGCCAGTAAAAGGGTTTTTGGCTACAACCTGGTTATTTCTGTTTCAAGTGGTGATACACCTGACCTGGAAAACAAAGTCTGAATAAATCAGAGACTGAGAGGTGGGATCACAGCTCAGGCAGGAGAAATCACCTGCCCACGTCATCACCCTGCTCCACGCCTCGGTCTCGGCCAGATCTCTACGGGAGGCCAAAGAACATACTCGCACTGAACAGAAAAGGGGATGACTTTTGCATCCACATTAAGAATGAGATTGTTTCTGCTTGGTGATTTCCAGATTGTCTAGAGAATGCTGAAGGGTTTTTCTTCCCTGTTCCACAAATGTAGATGTTCAACACAGGCAGGAAATACCTTAGTCCTCCCTTTGCACCTTTTCCTGTATTTTGGTCCATGGACTCACACACACAGGTAACCCCGTGCTTTGTGGAAACGATTGTGCACGAAGAATGAACGAAGAGGAACAAACCTTGTGTGACAGTAGCCCTTATCATGGCTCTGTGGAGTTGAGACATCCAACGTTTGCAGAAACAGTATCAGCAGCCTGTTGTGCTGGGAGGAGAAAGGAGACATCAAGGACATCCCATAGAGAGTGGACAGAAACCAGGAAAGCACTAATACAGCTCCTCAGGGGGAGCACTACCCACTGCTTCACCAGGTGTGTGGGGACCATTGGGCACCATGGTGCACACACACCATCAACTAGGAGCTGTTGCTCCTTCAGGGTAGCTTGGTCACCCCTCCTGACCATGTCCACACCAGAGATCCTGGAGTTCTCCCTTGGCGTGGTGGTGTATGTTTTGAAGTGGGGCACAAAAGGATTCCTTAATGCCACTACCTTTGGACCATCACAACCTCTGAGCCAAACACAAAACCCCCTTGATGAGAAGAAAAATAACTGCCAGGAAAGGGGTGGATCTCATGGGACTGACCCTGCAGCGCTGGAGGGGCCATAACCCAGCTCCACTACCAAAGCCATTGTGGCTGCATTGCCCAGTGCAAATAACATGTATATTTACTCAGGGAACTGGAACAGGACGTCACGCACACTTGGTGCAGAAGAAAAGCCTGTTTGGGCCTGTTTTACTGTACAGTCTGTACAAGACTGATTCTTAAAAACTAGTTGTCTTTCTTAGGTTCTCCCAATCTTTTACTCTGCAACAAACGGAACAGCTTGTAGGGTGAGCCACGCGATTTGGTTCCACCTGAGCATTTTCAAAGATGGAAACCCAAATTATCACTCAGCTGAGGAAAGAGGAGGAACCATTGAAATGTAGGTCTGAAGGTACATAAAGCAGTGTCCAAATCCCTGCAGTGTCCAAATCTCTGCTTTGCACCAGTTCTCTATCGTGTGTACCCCCTGGATCTTGTTGGAGGAATACCATGCTGCTGGGGAAGCTCATGGAGAAACAACTGATACACTGTGTTACACAGGAAACAATCCATGCCTGAGAGGAGACAGTTCTAGTCAATTTTTATTTGCCAGGGTCTATTTCTGCAACTCACCCATTTAAATTAAATACAAATCAGTCTCAGGATTGATTTATGTCTCAGAAAGTAATGTTTGCCATTAACAGGACAGAGAGGTGACACATCAAATAGATCACAGATATAATACAACCAGAATTCTTTAATACCTGACACGTACTCCCCCTGCCCCGACACTCCTGTCGATAAATCACCCTGTGTGGCCATTGAGGAAAAGAACATTTGTTTCCTACCTGCACAGCAACACAGGGAAGCTCTTCCCTAGTTGAGATGAGGGCACTTTCCCCCTTCAAGACACTTTCAGAACATTCCTCTCTGCACAAAGGATAGGGCAGTGTCTGTCCTACATCTGAAACTGTGTTGAGAGGAATTTTGTTGTGTGTGAACTGAGGACAGACAAGCTCAGCGTTGCCCACACCCTGATGCCCACTCTGTTACCTGTGACAGAGTGAGCACTGTGAAGAACCTGGCAGTGGTGAAGGGTCCTCACACTGTGAAGTCCATCAGAAGGCAGAAAAAGTCCCTTTCTGAAATGCATTCAGATACCTGCCAAAGCACAGGAGGTGCTTCACTGCTCCTGGTTTCAGCTTCTTCAACCAAATACAGTGATAAGCTTCAGGTGGTGACAAATGGCTGTCACCAAGCTCCTTGGCACTAGAGCTGTCTCTTCCTCAGACAGACTCTGCAGGCGGAGCAGCATCTCCTGCCGTTGCAGGGAAGAGGCAGGAGGCCTTGCGGGCCGGGCAGAGGGGGCCGTTGGTGGCACTCGGCAACAACAGCCAGAGGAGAGTTCACGGTGCCCAGCACCTCGAAAGACCACAAAAGATAAAGGCACGAAAATCAAATCAAATCAAATCATTCTTGAAGTAGCTTTCTGCTCAGAAAAGCACTTGGTCTTTTGGTGGATAAATACTTTTCTCACTTTTAACGACAAATGTGAAAATTTTTCCAGTTCTATAAAGAACATTCACATTAATAACAAAACTACTAAATATCCTACACGCACAACTATGCTAGAGATTGGATACTCTAGCCAAAATTCTGTGATTCTGTAGCTTCTACCTTGCACATCATGAGGTGGGGAATCCCCATGGGTGCAGAATTTGACCCTTATGTCCTCACGACGCCCCTGTGAGGTAGATAGGTACCATGATATCTTCTTCAGGAGGGGAAGCCAAAGCAAAAAGAGATGAACTGTCTTGAATGAGGCTGCACAGTAAGTGTGGGAGCAGAATGCCCCCATGGCTCTCGGCTGTAACGCGCTGCCTCGCCTCCCACCCAGCCTGGTCTCCAGGGCTGCGTGGAAAGCACCCACAGACCACTGACCAAATAAGCCTAGTCCAACACCAATCTTTCTGCAAAATTCTTCTTCTTCAGAAATGATATACACAGGACCTACAAAACACTTTTCTCACAGGACCTGAAATCCAAAATGCGTGAGACAACTCCATTCCTGTCAGCCAACACAAGCCCTAATATCTGGGTTACTGCATTTTTACAAATTCAAATCGAGTCTTTCTCATGCCTTATCTCCACTCCAGAATTCCAGAGTTACCTAGTAAGGCACATCAGGGGCTAATCCAGGGATTTTCACTATAGGCCACTGTGCATTTCCAAGCTGGCACTAACAAAACACTGGCTGGCATGTAAAACCACATCCTGTGCCTGAGAAAGAGAAAGGCTCCTGTCCCTGCCAGTGCCACAATGCAAGGAACACAAAGCCAGCCTTAAATCATCATTGCCCAAGACATCAGCTGAATCCAGCATGGAATTACGTTATTGCAACCCTCAATAAGGGTGCCTAAATGCAGTGAGATTTGGGAGTGAAAACAAGGCAACGGAAAATGCATTGGACGTTGACTTGGAAGGAGTCCACCACATGGTTGAGGATCGACTAAAACGTATCATGCTGTACCCTCCTATGCCACACATAACCATGCCGTGCCCTACCTACTGCAGCGTATCGTACGGTACCCTGCCACACCACATCACACACCATACCATACCCCTCCCTTCACCAGACAAGGGACAGTGAGGATTTCCCTTACAGTTGCTGACTTGTGGATGTAAGTATTTGTTAATGAATTGTCAGCCCCTGCCTGAGTGCAGTTGTTCAAGGCTGACGATGTACAAGTACATACCAGTGATATGACGGTTCAAACCATTTGATACAACAGCCTGCCCTCTCTTTATTTAAAGTTCAATAAATGTTAAATCTTGACATTGGCTGGAGGTCCAGACAAAAGACCAGAATAAATTTGAGCTGTTTCATGCCTGAACTGATGTGTGACTGGCTCTGAAGTGGTGAAGAGACTATACAGGACTTTGGGCGACAGGGGTCCTTTTCTTGCTTAAGTTAAGCTGTAAGTTCTTGGCTGCTCACTGGTTAGCTGTTGCGTTTGCCCAGGCTGGGAATGTGTCCAGCTCAAACATAGATCTTCCCCATGTGTTGATGGCCAGTGTGACACAGAAGACTCCAATGATGTTCATCACTATTCCAGTTTTAACCTGTGAGGACAAAAGTCCAAGTCAACAACAATAAACAAACAACAGCCTAGCAAACTGCAGCAAGGCCTATTTGTACTTACACAAGACACACATGGTCAAATAAATCACAGAAATAGCTACTGTACTCACTGCCCTGGGCTCTTGCTTAGGTGGAAATGCCAGGGAACATGCTGTGCAAAGCCTGTGAACGCTGCTGTAGAACTAGTCGAGGAGTTCACAGGATGTACATGCTGCTCTTATTAGTGGAAGAACAGCTTCTAACCCCTTCAAGTGTCCAGTTAGAAACCCAGAAATGTTTGGATGTTGGGGACAGAACCTGGTGCTGTGTGGCCCAGCAGGCAACCAGAGGACCAAAACCTGGGCAATTGATTGTTACTTTCTGCTTTCAGCTCCAGTGGAAACCAGGCTTCAGAGACACTCACCAAAGCTCCAGAAGACTGGAAAGCATTAACTGCATTTTAACTCTTCAGTGTTTAAAGAGACTTATGACTGGTCAATTTTTAGTTTCAATTAAAAATGTGTATCTGCCAAAGCCTGTGAGAAAGGTGCTGTTACTTCAGAGATGCAAATCTTTATTGCAGTATTAATACCTCATAAGAGTTCCAGCCCATAAGAACTTCCTGGGACTTTGGAAATACTCTGCTAAGAAAACTAAACTCTCACCATATTTCAGGATAAAGGCAACAGAGGGCTTCAGATGAGAGACCAGGTAATACTCACCATATCCAAAACACGGATGTGGCCATAGGAAAACACTATGGCATTTGGCGGCGTTGCAACAGGCAACATGAAGGCAAAGGAAGCGCTGAGAGTACAAGGCAGCATAACATACAGAGGATGGATCTTGACAGACGTAGCCTGCAATGAAACACAAAGAATATCACACTGGAGGTGTTCCAAAAGAAAAGCATAAAGACCATTTCCCAGACAGGCTCATTTTGCTTCCTGGTATATCACCAGGGTAATTTATAAGCATTTTATTCTGAAATCCACACATGCTTAAAGATAACTTTGCTCTCACTTCCTATCCTACAATACTTTAAAACAATGCTTGATTCTTTCTTGTTGTTTGTTTTGCTGTATGGTATAATTTGGAGTTCTGGTCAAATTTATCCAATGATCTTTTCTTTGACCTCAGACCACACTTTTGCCAGAGTAACCCAGGAATGAGATTATAATTACTAGGTATGAGGAGTAACACTCTTAGACGTTACATAAACTCTTTGGGACTCAGAACTTAAGTACCAGTTTAAGTCACTAATAGCTCAGAACCTTGACTGGGGCAATTTTACTTTGACGAAACAGTCCAGAATATAACAGTCGTACTTTTCAAATTAAAAAACCAACTAAACTAGTTTTTCCTTTATGCTACAATTTCAATTCTACTCTGAAAAGGCAGTAACACGTACCAGGTTTTCCTTCTTAGGTTTTAAAACTGTTCTGGCTTCCTATGGAAAATGACATGTTTCTAATAACGAGGCCCACCACTTTCTGTATTCTAGCATAAAGCCATGAAGATGAAGGAATGGTTCAAAGGGATGAATAGAAAGTGCTGGATTTTGTTTTGCTGGGTTGTTTTTTGTTTGGGTTTTTGTGTGTGTGTTTTTCTGGTTCGGAGTGGATGGTTCATATATAAAATGACCAGAAGTAACTGATGTTTGTTGATCTGTATTAAAAAAGTGACTCTCACTTCACTTTCTCCCAGGCCCAGGGACCCCACTGCACAGAAGGCTTGAGCTGGCTTCCCTTTCACTGAGGGGCCTGTGGGACAGGCATCCCGAATTGGCATCTTCCCCCTGGAGCTGGTTCTCAGGCTTCAGGCATGGGTGGGTCAGATGGAGGCAGTCTGCATTGCTACTGTCTATACATGATGCTACAAACATAGCAGTGAACATGAGCCAAAATCACTGTCCATTGTGGCACACTCTCAGATGGACTGTTTCACTAGTGGCTTTTAGATTAATATTGGAGCAACATTCAAGAAAATAAATATGGTATTGCTTTGCCACTAGAGACTGTTAGTTTAACTCTGAGATAACAGGATGGAAGTGATCTTACCATGGACGAAAAGACAGGTAGGAAGAGGGTGGCTGTGGCGACATTACTTGTGCATTCAGTGAAGACAGCTATAATGAGTGCAAGCACTGTTGCAATGGCCCAGCGTGGGACAGATCCTAGTGGAGTCATTTGATGACCCAGCCAAGCTGAGAGCCCAGAGCTCTGGCAAGAAAAAAAAAAAAGTTTTCCAGTGAGGCTTAGAACACCTGGCTCATGAGCAGGAAACTCAAGTTAATGTAATGTTCCTACTAAATAATGATAAATGACTCCTGAATTACAGAGACACCATCTGGGAAAATACAATGATCTGTCACAAACACTGCAAGAAATTCTTTGCCAACTAGACACAATACTGAGCCCAACTTTCCTGATTTTTATGGAACCTATATACTTGCTCACACTATGGTTACAAAATTACGGGGTTTTGCTAAATTTGGTCAGAGCACACGAATTCCTGAAAAAGAGGCACAAGCTTTCACCTCTCCTCCCAGTTTTTGCTAATTTGGATCTGCCTCCAGATCTGAACATCTCAACTGGGTTTGCCTTTGGGTGCATGCCCAGTAACACAGGAGCAGATAACAAACCAGGGAAGTTATTGAGTCAGAGAAAAACAGATGTCAGGACATACTGCGCTTGCATCGGCCAAAGCAAAACCTCCTCCCAGCAGCAGCACAATGGTCCAGGGCATCTTCCTCTGAACCACATTCCAGTCCAGCAGTGGGGCTGATAAAAACGGCTTTTTTATATCTGAAGTGAGAAAAGAAAAGCAGAACATGTTGTAGGACAGTGAAAACATTTTCTCTCCTGTTCTATAAGATACGAGGGAAAGAGCTAACAAGGAAACCTGCACAGGACAAGGGAGATACACACGAGCAGGGGCTGTGCCCCAGCCCTGCCCAGGCAGGGAGGGAGGTGAGCTATCCCGGAGAAAAGCATGCAAACCCAGCAGATGTTTCTGCCATGCTAGCTGGAGCTGGCTATCTGCCTCCCAGTCTTACAATCCTCTTTTAAATACCTTCTTCAGCCTGTTCAGGGTCAGACATGCTTGTCTTACAGCCTGTGAATTTGGGTTTATTAGCAGGAAGGATAAACAGCAGCAGGGCAACAAAAACAGCAGGAGCAGAATCAGTGATAAACCTAAAGAAGAAAAGAGAATATAGCTCAGAAAACAGACATTTTTCTCCGAGAAGATGGCTGCCTTCCAGCATTGTGCTCACTGCTCTTTGTCATCCTCTCTGGGGCTCATACATTAGCAAAATGGGTCATTAGTTCATGACTGAGATCTCTTAGGCCTGTCACGACACAAACACAGTAATAAAAGAAACTAGTTACAACACATAGCAATGACTAGTGTCACAGATGAAGTGGCCCCTGGGAGCAGGGCTCCTTCTGTGGGGTGAAGCCGAGATTCAACAGTGGTATCTTAAAGAAATGGCCTGAATAACAGTCCCATCATGCATTTTGTGTTATTAATGCACCACAAACATTATGTGAAGATGCCATTCAAAGCATCAGATCCATTTCTAAGCTATTGCTTAGAGGTGATATTACCAAATATTAAAATGACACCACAACTAATTGGAGCTTATACAAATAAAATACGACTGTGTACATCAGTGTGACCGAGACTGGCATTACAGAATTTTCTCTTCCTTTAGGAATCTCAGCTTGCTCCATGTCCCAGTCTCCAGCCTTCACTGCAGAACAAACCGTCAAACAATAGACCCATCGGTGATCTCAGGCACAAGCCATGGGATCAAGCCCAGCAAATGCAAATTCAGACAAGGTTGGAGTGAATGACCCTGCACTCAAAATGGAATGTAAGAGCAAGGGAATTCGATTCACAACAATCAGATTTGTGAATCTAATTCACAAACCGTTGTTTCACAGGATGAAAAAAACTCTAAAAACGTACTTTTCTCCTCTTGGGAAGAGACTGGTGGCCCAGCCTTTTACAAAACCTGGGTGTCTGGTAAACCACAAGAGAATCAGCAAAACAAACATTAGGAGAACATTGAATTCAGCGTAAGACATAGGGCCTAATTTCTTCATTTCCGCCTTCAGAACATCGCATGCAGCTTTTTCTTTAGCAGTGCTCTCTGCTCCACAGCCCCAGGTTTTCTTCAAGCTTTAAGGAAAAGGAAGAAGAAAAGGCTGTAAGTATTAAAATACTAGAGGGATTTAACATGCTTGCCACTCTGAAGCTGTCACTCCTGGGGACAGATGCAGACTACGGTAGTGGCCAGGAACAAGGAAATGACAAGGTCAGAGCATTTCATGGGCACATGCCAGTTCTCACAGAAGAATGGGGTCTATGAATGGAAGTAAATCTCTGTCCAGTTTGGAGCAACCTGGGATGAAAAACAAAGTTTTGAGTCAAGGGTAGCAGAGCAGATATGCTAGCTCTGCTAGGGCTGAAATTCTCACATGTGAAACTGAAAAATAAAAAGGCAATTCTGTCTGAACATTAAGAATGTATAAAGATTTTCCCTTAGTGCAACTCCCATGAACACCAAAGGTTTCTAGGTCTCAAAAGTTGCTGTGAAATGGAACTGTTCTCTGCTACAAAATTAATAATTGTCAGTGTATTTGTTTTATACAGATTTCTCAATAAGCTGATCTGCATTAGCTGAGGGATTTACACAACATCATGTAGTTAAATACTCACTCGAGTCCCATGAAGGAGCACTGTAGCCAAAACCATGCTAGTACCAACATCAGAATCATGTTTGGGAATGCAAACCCAAACCAGGAAGCAAAATTCACAATATCATTGTTGTTGGGGTATAACCTGATAGGAAAAGAAAAATGCTTTCTGTACAAAGGTCAAATCATTTAGTAATCTACTCTCTCCTTAATAGGCACTCATGACAATTATACATCTAAATCAAGACTGCAATCATTGCAAGTAATCGTAAGCAACATTCATAGCCTAACTGAAGTCAATAGGAAGATGGCCTGGATTTCACAGCAGAACTTAAATGATCCTCAGTTTTCCCTTTCTATTACTTTAATGCATATAGGAGCTCATGTGCTCATGTTGATATTTCAAGTCTCAGTAAGACAAGTCCTGCTGAAAGATCTCCCACACATTCTAGGTAATTTTCACTTGCAACATGCCTGCTCATTTATCCTGAGACAGGACCCTTCTCCCTGTGTATTCATTCTAATAAGAGAGCAAGAATTGTCTTTCCTGAAATGAATAGCTGCACTTCTGTGCAACAGAAGATGAAGTCACTGGTTGGATACAAGAATGAGGATGGTGTTTTAAGGACAGCAATTTTTGTTCTTTCCTGTATCCATCAGTAATGACTGGAGGACAAACATGAATAGCAAATTTCCAGCTGGGCATTAAAACTGACAGGTAGTGTGGCAGCTGAGGCTGAAGTACTCCCAACAGAAAAAAGCAGTGTGGAGGGACTGTTGTGAGTCTGCAAAACTTAGTTGCATTTAAATCAATTGCCAAACTCAGTTTAGCAGAGAGTATTTTATGGATAACTCCTTTCCTTTATAACAGCATCTGCACAGTTTCCACAGCCATGGCATGGAGGAATAATATCATAGGAGAGCCTAAGCTATTTGTAGCTCTCTTCAGTGTGCTTATGAGAAGAGTTAATCACATATTCTTCTGATGCTCTTCACTGCAGTTCCTCTTCTAATGTGTTATGTTTCAGTAGAAAAAGAGGTGGCAGAAGAACCAGTATCTCATGATCAACCAGCTGGCTGTCAATTACCAGCAAGTATTTCCAAAGTTCTCAGGAGACCTCTAATACCAGCACGGAGCTGCCTAAAAAAGGTGGAAGCAGAAAAATGAAGCCCATCACTTCATACACATTCCTTGCTCTCAGTCCATCAACTGGTTACTAGTCACAGAAACAGTAGCATAGTCTAAGTAAAACAAACCACGAGAATGACTTACTGATTCATCTGGCCTTTCAACACAATATTCGGTCCTGTTCCAGTGAGTGTTGCAGTTCCTCCAATGCTGGCAGCATAGCACACACACAGTGTCATTCCCTTACACACACGTTTCCTCATTTTCCTTTCCTCAGAAGATCTGGGGTCATCAGGAACTTGTCCATTGCTTATGACTAGACACAAAGAACATGACTTGCCTCAGGTAAAGTTAGGGAGGCAGAGAGTTCAGGGTCTGTAGGATCAGTGTTTCCGCTCTGTGTATACTATTTTTTTTTAATTCAAAGAAAACAGAGATATGTTCACGGGGAGCTAAAAAAAAAGGGCAACAATCTGGGTCTACACGATCAAAGGATGCTGTTGTCCATACTGGTGCTACAGTTTCTGAGCAGTAATTTCCTGTTTCACACAGAGGCTTACCACCAGCCAGATATTGTAGTTGCTGGAACCATTCCAATACCACAGCTGTGAATTTGGGCAGAAAAAACTCCTGCCCAAAACCAAATTCTTTCCTGGCATAACCATTAAGATCAACATGCTATGCCAGTTTACATCAACTGTGAAATTGTGCTGCCGAGTCCATTGCTCTCTGAGGTTAAGTGTGGGACACTATGCACTACCAACATTTGCACTCATTCTTGCACACAGTCACACAGAGAATCGTGACAGATCAAGTTGCTAATTCAGTGAAATCACATCTCTATGAAAATTCCCAAGTCAATCCTTCCTCCTCTGAAAGAGAAAGGCACCACAGATCTGGTCTTTCATGGTATTTAATAATACACCCCTCTGCAACGGCACAGCAAAGCAGTGAAATCAGAGGGACCGAGTCTTTGGACGTGGTTCAAGTGAAACCCACTGCAGAACCACAGCACTGACAGACAGACCTTGTGGAGTCAAGCAACAGGGTAAGATCACACTTTAATGTCTTCCAAAAAGCACTTTCTCTACTGTGAGTCAAATGACACCAGCTCCTCTTTTCCAGAAATTGTTCCTCTTTCTTCTCCCCACTTCCACATACAATCTGGTCAATAGAGAGATATTTATGCCCCAGAACCAAAATAGGTTGGTTCCTACTGGGCTTAGAAGCTGAATCGCCACCAGTAATTACAAGATTTAGAAAGTGGGATGCTAGGGGGGTTGGATATTTCCCACAGGATATGCTTTCCAGCAGGCAGCTAAAGCTAGGGAAACTATGGGAGCATGACCTCAGCTTGAAGGTAAGAACGTAGCAATCTGTATGGGATTTAGCACTAAGTACACCAAAACAGCAGTCAACAAATTTGTAAGCCATTTTGTAAAGCCTAAACGTCATGCTTTTAGAGGTTTTCAGTCAGGTTACCATCCTCTCCTTGGAAAAGGCACAGAGAACTCCTTCTAGCTCAGCAGCTCTGCGTGTAGCACATTCAGCAGCATCAACTCACTGCTGAGCAGGCCCTTACCGTGCACCGAAGGGATATCTGGTGGGCTCTTTTCCTCAAGTTCAATCACTGTATTTGTTTGCCCAGTTCCTTGTTCCATCATGGTCACATCATGCTCCGTATTGTCCATCTGGTCCAGGACAGCCTGGACAATGGGAACCATCATAGCAGTGGTGGCTGTGTTACTTATCCACATGGACAGGAAGGCAGTGACTATCATAAATCCCAGCATGAGGCTGAAGAGAGAAGCAGGCAGAGGAGAAAGGATGAGAGAACACAGACACTGCCAGTCATTGTAGTCACTGCAATTTAGGCAGTTGAGCCCAGGCAGGGACATGTGTAGCATCCAGTAACACAAAGCAGGGCCAGATCCCCTTCCAGGACAGCTGTCACCTTCACTGAGGGAGTCCCGGAAAGGCATTTATTTAGCTCCATAGTCTGTCGTCATTTTGTCCCCAATGGCAAGAATTTAGCCAGGTGCTGGTTTTGGCTAAAGGACAAATAAAGTATTCCTGCTACTGGACTTCACCTCTAGAAACTCTGTACAAGTGCAGTTAAAGAGATTGTTAAACACTATTCCTAGGCCTCTTCTAAATTGACACAGGCAAGGAAGAAGAAACGTAATAGTCTTACCGTGCAGGTTTCACCCCAAGAATCAGCAGGACCCTCAGCGCAATCCTTTTGTGAAGATTCCACTGTTCAACAGAAATTGCAACAATTAGCCCTCCGACAAAGAGCATGTTTGTGTCATTTAGGTACTGCAGGCACACCTGAAAGACAGAGAAGGCAGGTCAGGGACACAAATACTGCCTCTTGGGAGCTCTACTAGTACATGTTGCCTTCCATCCTCTCAAAGCCATTTACTGAACCAGGTCCCATCCCAACACTGTCAGAAGGAGCAGCTGCAGCCTCAGAGCTACCTCCAATTTCTTGAACCCTGGATCCCCTGCTCAGGTGCTGAACTGTCGAGCGCAAGGGCTCTTTGTGCACCACGAACCTTCTTTTTGGATTATCAGGAGTTAATAAAGTACAAAATGACAGCAGTTTCCTAAAACATTGTTAGGGGCTCAAAGGATACCTAGGAATGCTGAGCTCCAGAATGGGTTTCTCGGTACTTTTAGCAGCCATACCTGCCCTTAGCAGCTTGTTGGCTAGCTGTGAACCTGTGCTACAGTCCCTAATACAGCCTCTCGCTTGGCCTGAAGTGTGAGCACATCAGCCAGGATGAACTTTGGAGGGGACTTGCTGGAATCTTGCGATCGCCCTTATTAGAAGCAGCTTGTCCCGTGCACTTTGAGATCTCCCGGAAGGCGTCAGCACTGTTCTCTCATGGGATGGGTCATGAACACACACAAGCACTAGGAGGATGCTTCTCCAACAGCATCCACACCCAGAAATGGACCTTCCTCTCTGACACCTTAAGCCCCACCTCAACCTGGAGCATTTTGGGCAAATGTGTATTTAATTCAGCATTTTGGCATACAGAAACCTCAAACACTGCTTAACATGTTCAAAAACATTACCACAGCACGGTAGTGCTATCCTAGCAGGCTTATTTGCTAAATATTGATGGAGGACCAGAGCAATGGATACCCCTGTATCAGATCTGCATTGAGCAAGAGCTGCTCCTTACTGATTTAGAGCTCCGAACTCCAAGCAGAGGGAAAAATACCACGGGCATGAGGGAAGTCACAGCCAGTGGGATCACTTCAGTGCACCAGTACACAGCCATGATGATGATGATATACGCACATTTGGCCTCCTGCGATAAAATGGAAGACATAGATAAGCATAAAAAACTATTCTTAGAGGTAAGAAACACATCGGTAGCTCTTGTAAGGGGTCCAAACACTCCATTGTCTGTAGCTTAACAAGTTATGCTGAAATAGGTAGCAGAGATACGAGGATTTAAACTTGTACTTTTAAACCTTTTTCTGAAGCCCCTTGCATAAAAAGATCTTTTTGACCACACTGTTTGTTGTAATGCATCCCCATAAAATGTAGGGTGTGAAAAAATAAACCTTCCACAACCAGGCTAGTAGAGTTGCAGTGTGCAATTACCTCTCAGCAGTTGAGGGGAGCAGACTTCATCTCCAGAGCTAAAGTTTCTTAACAGTGTTTTCAGATTTGGGCATTTCTATTTGGAATTAATTATGTTTAAGTGGATGGCCAAATTTCCCAGCATGGGTGATCAGCTTGTCTGAAATTCACAAATCTTCGAGGTGTGTCTGGTCACACACATGAGCCAGAAACAGTATTCCTGAATAATTGAAAAGTTCCTAACTTTTAAAATTAACTCTTTTACCTTGTTTTTGGTGACTAAGCATACTAGAGCTATTAGTTACTTTCCCAAATCTCACTGTGCTTACCTACTAAGGGAATTCCCTTGATTAGAAATGTTGTAACTTGTCTTTTTAGGCTGTTGATCAGGCATTTCTGTAGCCTAGCCTCCCCTGGTTTGTACTTTCAAAATTGTTAGGAGAAGCAAGCATTCATTAGCCAACAGTAAACAGTGGATTAAAGCTTAAGTCAGTGTTCTGTAGTTCAGAATTTGCTCAAATTTAGAGTATGTGTTTATAGAATCTTATTCTAATACAACAAACGGGACTTTATTGCAAAAATAAATGGTGTCACAGTGACATTTAAAAATTGCTGTAAGGTGATATTTATAAATAGAGGTGTGTTTTCCTTCATTTTCCTGAGAAGCTTAGGAACCAGAAAACAGCCTTTGTAAGTAATTTGATTTTTTTTCCCCCTTCAGATTTCCATATTAATTACAGCACGTTTTGAAAAAATATGTCTTCAGAGACTAAAAGATATCAGACAGATCCTATTTAAGCCTCTTCCCTTAGTAAATGCGAGGTCACCTCATGAAACAATTTATGCTGTACCACAGTAACTCAGTGCTAGAATTGACCATAGTTAATCTCTTGCCAGTATGAAAGACAGATAAACAACCCCAAGTGAATAAAATTCACAATACAGAAGAAACACTGGCTTTGTAGAGTGGAGAGTAAATAATTTACGTGAAGTTCAAAAATACAACCATGCTTATAAATTAACTCCAGCAACCACAGCCAATTCAAACAACAAAGATCTGGAATTAAATGCCCATCTGCATCTATACCTATAGTCACTTGTGATTTATGGGAACAGTCACAAAATGTTTCGCCAGTGTATCTGGAAAGTTGGCAGGAAACAGAGCGACCTGCCTTCTCAGCTGGAGATACAATCACTGACAGAAATGTCACTCTCCCGTTGTGAAAGACTGTAATTCCCCAGATTAGACTGATGACACAATATTCTTACAAATACTGGAAAACTAAAGACATACTTATTGTTTTAGGGGAAATTATCTTTCCTTATACTGATTAAAGTAGTAGCTAACAGTCAGGAATTCCTCTTTCTGTAAAGCAGCAGCATTCAACTGAAAGGTAGGGCTGATGTTACTTGGACAGACAAACCAGAAGAGCTGGCAATTCTATTTATAAATATGCATGGCATTTCCCTGTCCTTTAATATACACTCAGCAGCACAGGTCACTCAGAAGAAAGACTGTTTTTTAGCATCAGAATAGCCTCTAAAGCTCTAGTAGGCTAAAATATTATAAGCTAAGTGTTGACATTTTGCCATGAAGGCTGCGGGACATTAAAGACCAAACTCTTCACTGGCTTATTCCAGTTTTATGCTGGTATATCTCCACTGAAAGCAAAATTGTGCCATCGCTACCAGTGGAGTAAACCAGATGTGAACTGGAGGACATTGCATTTGAAACCCTGTTGGGACCACTGCATGTTACACAGCGCAGGTACCCACGCATCCCCGATGAAGGATGCCGCTCAGCAGCACCTTGGAGCCCCAGCTGCAGCGTGAGCTGGAGATCCTGCAATCCTACCTTTCAGTCCACTGCCACCATCACCAGACAGTGCAAGACAAAGTCCTAGATGTGCAGGCCAGTCACGCAGGTGTTTATCTTTGGCACAAGAACTGCATCTAATCTGCAAGTCAGGTTGGGTCCATGGCAGTCCCATGCCCTGGCAGAGGCACAAACAACCCTCTGGATGAGCAGAGGCTCCTTCTGCAGGTTCTGCCCCTCACCCCAGTGCCCGGCACCCATTCGGGACCCAAACCCGCAGTGCTGCCAGGCCTGGGCCCCGCTCTGGGGACAGGGTGGTGGGGCGGCCCAGCCCCAGCCCCAGCCCGCTGCGGGACGGAGGTGCGGGGCGCTGCTCGCTCAGGTGCAGAGGATGCTGTGGCCAGCGGGGAAGCCGGCTGGGCGCCCATCGAGCGCTGGGAGAGGGGCTCCTGGGCCCGTCTGGCGGCCGGGGGAGGCTCCCCTCGGGCAGCACCGGCGCGGCCCGGGGCAGGGGGTGCGGGGGCTCCTGCGGGAGGGCTCGAGGCCCCGCGGGCACTTACCCGCGTCTGCAGAGCGACCGGCAGAGGCAGCAGCAGCAGCGGCGTGAGGAAGAGGATGGCGAAGGACCGGTACCTCAGCAGGGGCCGCAGGCACGTCGGGGCCATCTCTGTGGGGACACAGGGTCAGGGCGACAGCGGGACAAGAGCCCGCCGCCTTAAGTACGGGGCGGCGGGGCCGCGGCGGGAGGGACATGGCGNTGCCCGCTCCCGGCCGCGCCGTCCCGCCCGCTCCCCCGGGGCAGCAGCATCCCCGGGGGATTCCGCAGGCTGAGCCCGCTCCGTCGTGTGGGCGCCGCGGCACGGTGTGGGTCCTCTGCCCCTCTCTTGTCCCCGCTCTGCGCTCCTGCCCCGCAGACCCCCCGTCAGCCGGAGGGCTGCTGGGTGGCTGTGCACGGAGCGACACGCCGGCTGCGAGGACGTGTTGTGTCCCCGCTCACGGCGCCCGCAGAGCTGCGGCCGGCACAGCTCCGAACAGCGCACACTGTGCGCAGGGAGCCGGCGCTGGCACACGGCTCCGCTCGGTGCCGGACGCTCAGGGGGTGCCGGGGGACACTCACCCACGCGGAGGGGAGGGAGGGCCGAGCTCCTCCAGGGGAATGGAGAGTTAAAACCACCGAGGGAGTCTCCCCAAAACAAAGGTCTGTGCAGGCATGCATGGATGTATATCACTGCCTATTATTTTGTGAGGGGTTGTCTGTGATCTGAGTTAAAAATAATCCAGAAAAGTTAATGTGAAAGGTTATTTTTAATGTGGTTCATTTCAGTCATTTGTCTACAGTGCAGCTGCAGAATCAGAATCTGAAGTAGTGGCACTACTGAAAGGGTGGCAAGCACTATCAAGGTGGCAGAAAGGAACTGGAGGAACTGGAAGACAAATAATTTGTTGGTATTTAACATTCTGCTTTGGGGATGTAAACAGCCACCTGAAATTGAAGGCTGCGTGAATTGTATCTTGACAACTTGATCCTGGAGTCTCTTAGCACAGTCTGACCAAGCAGTTACAGAAATAATTTCAGGTTCCACCGCAAGTAACGAGGGAGCTTGGGCTACAGCTCACAGTATTTGTCCTCTGCTGACCAGAGAAACTTGAATGACAGAAGTTCAAAACAAGACACTCCAATGTTGCTGTTCTGTTTGTAAAAGCAGTGAATGCCCACTAAGAAAAATAGTAGCCAACCGGATCTGGACAGATTCCAAATCTACAGACCTTTAGCAGCAGTCCCTCTGGGTAACTTACCAGCACAGAGGAAACTTCACACCAGCTCAAAGCCTAGCAGAAAGCAGGGAATCAGCCAAAACTCACATTCCTGTGGCCAGTCTCCAATGAAAAAATGGTCCCTAGTCAACAAAGAAAAGGGATTACAAGCACTTAAATAGGAAAATGCAGAGTTAACTCTAAAGAAGTTGTACCAAGGCTCACTTTGATAGGCCAGTGCAAATATGATTTGCTGTCTTGATGTTTAGATGAGATGCAGTGCAGAAAATAGAAAATAAAGAGAAAGGCCATTAGCATCTATTGATACCTTTAGATGGACTAATCCTGTAAAAGGGGACTTGCTCGCCGTACCTGGGAATGAGATCAGGGACTCTGGGGGCAATTCAATCAGCCAGCCTGTGCCTCAGTGTCCTCTTTTGTCGAATATAGAGAAGGGAATCAGTATTTCCTTATTGTGCAGAATTATTGCAAACTTGCCTTCAGTAGAAAATACATTCCATGATATGGAACAAAATATTAAAAAAAAGGATTCACAGCTTGTTCACAGAAATGAACAAGCCTCTGAATAATGGGAAATTAGACTGAAGGATAGTGGAGTACCCTCTTCTGCTGTTTGTGTAGCAGCTGTCAAGCAGAAAGGTGTACATTTGGGAGACGAAGGGGAAGGATGTGAGAAATGCAGTGTTCCCTAGGGCTCTTAGCTGACTTGGGACAGGGATGAGAAGTGCAGACCTCCCAAATGATTCTAGAGCAGAAAGGAAGGAGCAAAGGAGGAAAACAGAGGTGTCAATTAGGACCAGCAAGTACCTGACTCTTGGAGATAAATACACAATTCCCAATTCTTCCAGTGAACTTGTCTGGTCAATATCAGTTGAAAGAAAGTGTGTCTGAATCTCCCCTATATAAGCATGTTTTTATCTGAGTACTATGTCTCAAACTAATTGTAATCTTTTCATGAATCAAGACCACCACTGATAAACTGAATTTAGAACCCTACATTTAAAGCCCAACCATTCCCAGCACTTTGACTAAAGCAAAAGCTGGGAAAAATCTTAAGCATGACCATGGAAATGAACAAATTTTTTACTTCTTTTTTTTTTTTTTTTTTTTTTAAAGTAGGCTCCTTTTCTAAAGGTTTGCTTCAGGAGAAGAGCAGGTTGGTTTGTTGGAGCATGTGTGAAATACTTATTCATGAAAAAATGTCTGTGCCGACTCTGCCGAGAAGAAATGGAATTAGTGCCAACTACAGTTCCCGTGGAAGTCTGCTGGAATTCAGCTAAACCCAAGCAAAGCTTGGCTGTTGCAGAGCGGCAAAGACAAAGTCCTGCACTGAACTGATCCTCTAATCTTGAAAGGTGAATTCTGACTTTGTTACCCCCTTGCTCAAGCCATCCTGCCACTACACGCTTCATATTTAAGATACCTCCATCACTATTTTAAAAACTATTGGAGATTTACATGTGTCAATTTATGCTCTACTGTAGGAGCCAGGAGACCAAGAAGTTCACTGAATCCAGATGGTAGAACTACATACTCACATATGCATCACAAACAGCAACAATGTGGGCAGGAAGAACACTGTGTAAGGACAAGAGAGAAGATGCCTACATTCAAGTAAGGAGTGGAAAAGCCATGTCATGCATCATCAGGATGCAGAAGGGGGAGAGCATGGATGATATGGGGGAAGAAAGCAGTTTGCAATGCAGGCTCTGTAAGGGATCTGCATGCACTAGCAGGGGAGCACAGAAGAGTGTGTTGGATTTGGTGAGTCTTCCAGCTGGTCCCAGGCTCCCCCAGTCCATGCTTACAACTCAGAGAAGTTTGGCACTGGCTGGATATGAGAGTGCTGCAGGAATGGCAGCTTATTCACAGAATTTGCCCATGAGTTTCCTCTTCACTGTGCCAAGGAGAAGGCAGACAAAGCTTTGGCTGCTTGCTTTGCAGAGCTAGTCTGACAGCTGGGCAAAGGGAAGTGCAGAGAGCCCATCGTGCTTGCAAAACCTCCAGCAGGAGGAGTTTTAGGTGATTCAAAGACAGCATTCAAACAAAATCCTCCCACAGCCTGAAATTCAGCTCATGCTAATTGAGCACTAACTGCAGGCCTTCAAGAAAAAATCCTTTCCTCCAGTCAGTTCTGTTGTGAACATAGCAGAGACCAGAGCAGGATTTACAAATATGTATGTGAGGTGCATGGTTTCACAGTCTTTAAGTACTGTTTGAAAGACAGGAAGTAAAATTAGATTTTTGGTTGCAGATAACATTTAGTAACAGGAGACTGTAGCAGCCTCTGGGCTAAATTTTGATCCTGTAACATTGAGTAACATACTGCTTTTGTTCTTCTTCATAGCAATTTTCAACTCAGTTTATAAAGGAACTCAAATCTTTGTTACAAAGCGACTTGAGCATGGGTGGTGACATGAAGTGGAACCAGGAGTTGGATCAGGTCTCTTGTATCTGGATCCCTTTCCCTGGTCACTAGACACCATTGCTCCCATTTGCTGCTGTTCTACCCTAATAAACACAAGTATTTTAAAACATATCAATAACCAAAAGTCTGATGTAGTAACAGAGCCAAGCCCACCTCATAGCTCGCTGCCACTGACCTGCACTGGCTTTCTTGCTGTTTCTCAGCTGGTGGCTTTGGAGCTCATCAGGGTTTACCTTGGCAAAGAAAGCAGAACACTTTTCTGCTGGGTTAGTGAGGTGAATCGGTTCAATGAATTGCTCAGTGAGCACTGGAGCCAGCTCAAGAGCCTGGGCCACTGCTGGCTGGGAGCAGTAACAGCTGGGACAGGAACAACCAGACCTTTCAAGACAGCAGATTCATAGACGGTCTTGACAGTGTTGTCACACCACACATACAGTCTTGCAGTCTCCCCTTTTTTGCTTCAGATAGCAGATTGAATAATGTGAACAACTGAAAGAGCTCCACTCAGAAGTGGGACAGTGCTGAAGACTAGTTAACAAAGGCTGACCCACATTGTTTGGGTTAGGAGAAAGGGACTGGAAATCAAGTCCTCTTAGAAGGTAGGAATTCCGGGGTCATCAGTGCAGGTGGAAAAATTGGAAAATAAAGATTTTAGTATAGTTTAGGTCATTTCTGAGAAGCTGCTTTCCTGATAGACCTTATTCACTACAAGCCAGTCATCCCAGTTTACTACTGTTGCTGCACGACAGGAATGGTCTGAGGCTAAGAAGTTTTACAGGCAGCGGTTGATTCATTTAATTACATATATACATATTTTCTGCCTCAAATTCCAATGCTGTCCGAGCACACAAGTACAGTTTGCGTGTTTAAAAGCAGTTCATTTGACCTAGATAATTGCTATTCCCTCTCAAGAGAGAAACTCTCCTCACATTCCTTTTAAAGTTCTTTCATGTTGCAGGCTCCATGCAACACCCAGAGGTTCTAAAGTTTTAACAAAATCATATTAAACAAAGACTGCAAGACCTATTATTCTTGACAGTGAGAAACAAAAATGAAAACAACTGACCCTGAGACATTCTAGGACTTAGCAGAAAAATAAATTTCTTCTATACAGGCTTTTGAAAATCACATTTGAAAAACAAACAGCTCAGAACTTACCTCTATGTGATGCTTGACTTAAGAAGATGCCTAGAAGAGGTCTTGTACAATAATGTTATGCACTGGAAAATGTACACAGAATTTAAATGGAAAGAGTTATTATCAGCATTCAGAGAAAATAACTTTTTCATTACTTTCTGTTTTCCCTCCCATCAGTACTTTCCAGCCACTGCCAGTCCACTGTGTTGCTTCAGAAGTATCTTTCAACTGAGTTCCCAGTGGAGCATCTGATATTTTTCCAAGAAAAGCTTTTGAGGCTCTGAACGAACAGTCCTTTCAGTACAATCCCTGTGCCCAACAACTTTCTACATAAAAGCCCTCATTATGAATTTTGAGTCAGTGGGGTTTTCTCGCCCAGTGTGTGTTGCTGATCAGGCTTTCTTGACCTAGAATTGGTATTTCCCGTACAGTTTGTGTGAAGCCCTAAAGCACATTCAAATGCTGTGCAGGCTAATGACTACAAATGAAAAATAAACCCCCCAAGAAAATCACATTAAAAAAAATTATTCAGAATTGGCAACTCTATAACCTCTCCCTTAGCTGCCATCTCATTAACATATTTGTTCAAAAGCCTTTTCTCTGCTTCATTACATAATTTGTGTTACAAAATCCAGATAAACACTCATTACTCACAGGTCTCTCTGCACCAGCTGGCCGTGCTTGTGCCAGTGGGCAGCACTGTCCCAAGGAGGGCTTGGGGGGCTCACACCACAACACCGCTCCAGAGGTTTTTTTGCTGTGGCCAGTCCCTGCCCTCCCTGGCAACTGCCACCAGCCCCTGGAGACGGGTGACACAACAGTGGCCACAGTGACATCAGCCAAGCAAGGGCCGAGGCTGGTGGGCACCAGCTGAGCCCGCTGCCCGTCGGCAGCCCTGAGGGTTTGAGCCGTGGCACCGAGGGCTTCTTCAGGGCCCTTCCCTTCCCTGTGCCACACTGCGACGGGCACCGCAGTGCTTCGGCTGCCAGTGAAAAACCGCTAACGGTGAGTCCAAGGGCAGGGCCGCCATCATCCCCGCGGGTTCTGCCATGGATGGGAACTGGGCAGGATGGGGCAATGGGCTGGGGGCTGCCCACAGCCCTCCCCACTCCAGGCGTGAGGGGAGATGGTACCTCTTGGGGAGGCAGCAACAAACCTCTGGCGGTCCTGAGGCGCGGGGTGGATGGACGAGCGGCCTCCACAGAGAGCCCTCGGCTGGCAGCTACCGTGGGGGGAGAGGGTGGATGTGACGGGGTGCCAGGGGGCATAGGCCCCTATCTGCTCTGGTTTTGTCCAGGATAGAGTTACATTTTTCCATTGCAGCCGGTATGGGCTCGTGTTTTTGATTTGTGCTGGAAATCGTGTGGGTAGCACAGGGGTGTTTTCCTTACTGCTGGGTGGCCCTCGCACAGCATCAAGGCCTTTCTGCTCCTCACGGCCTTGCCAGTCCTGGGCTGGGGGTGGGCAGGGGCTGGGAGGGGACATGGCCAGGACAGTGACCCTGACTGACTCAAGGGACACCCCACACCGTGGGGCGTCATGTTCTGCATGTGCAGCTGGGGAGGAAGGAGGACGGGGCAGAGATTCAGAGTGGTGGTGTTTGTCTTCCCTAGTCACCATTGCGCATGGTGGTGCCTGGCTTCCATGGGGATGGCTGAACACTGGCCTGTCATGGGGAGCAGGGAATGAATTCCTTGTTTTGCTTTGCTTTCACTTTCCTGATTAAACTGTCTTTAGAGTTTTCTCACTTTTAACCCTTCTGATTTTCTCTCCATGCCAGCCATGGGGAGTGGGCGAGTGGCTTCATGGAGCTCCGTGGCTGCCTGGGTCAGCCAGCCCTGCTGCAGAGAACATCTCTGCCCGCCACTGCTTCTGCCCTGCCTGCTGGACACACCACCTACTGTAAATTAAACTTATTTGGGAAAGAAGGAAACTGACACCTCACAGTTCCTCTATGAACTAGCAAACTAATCTGTATGTGGAACTCACGCTAAAAACTAATACTTGCCTAGCAATGCTGCTGTTTCTCCTTTAAAGAATTTTTGGCTAAGCAGCTGTTTGGGGTGGAGTTATTGCAATAGAGGCTTTCAGTTTCGTTTTTTTTTTTCTCTTCTCTGATCTTAGAAGAAAAGATACCCAGCAGAATAAAAAGAAAAATCATGGCAGAAGAGAGCAGGTTCTGCAAAAATTGGTAAGAGATCTTTCTCCTTTCAGTTTCGCCTACAAAGTGTGGGGATTTCAAGAGTTTTCTAGGATTTTCCATAATGTTATCTAGGTCTCCTGTAACGGGGAGAAGAGGAAGAACCGTATGGTAGGATGGGCCTGCACTAGCCATTGAGCAGTAAACACAATTATTTCGTGTGCATTTTCACATTTCCAGGTAGTTGCTTTTTTGATACTTTGCTGAGGTTTCTTCCATAGCCCTCTCCCATGCTGCGTGTTCTCCTTTTACATAATATCACTGTGGGTAATTTTGCAGTATCTGGCAGAGGAGTCAGTGCGTGGACCATGCCAAACCCAGCAGGTTCCTCAGTTTTCCCTTGTGGCTGATGTTTCTTTCTGTTGCTACGTTTGAGCTTAAGTGATAAAATACTCATTATTTTTAAGGCAAGTGGCCATCTCTCATAGAAGGCTGAAAGGAGCCGTGAGGATAGCATAACTTGGTGTGTCTCAACTAGTAGTGAGGCCATTGGGTAAATTATATGAACAAAGACTATGAAGCACTGTAATTAAAAAAAAAAAAAAAAGTCAAATTTAGAAACCATAAACATGAGTTTAGCTTCAATTTTATTTGGTCACGAAGAAAAACCAATGCAAAGCCTTGCTCAAAGAGAGTCTGTGCATTATATAAAGGTTGTAGGGGATGCTTTGAATAAAGCTGTTGCTGCACCCTGACTCCTGGGCAGACCTACTTTGCCTAAAATTTCCAATAGGTGCTTCTAATGAATTCTTAAAAACTCTGGTGGCAGAGGTGACATATTCCCACAGGAAATCCATTCCATTGCTTATCCATCATGATCATGGGAAGGTTTTCCTCCTGTCTAAAGCAGATTTCCTTGAGGCAACTTGCTTTCTCAAAGAAAATTAGTAGAGTTCACTGCCCCAGGACTTTTTTGCTGTGTCTGCTCTTTCTTGGTGCTGGGATGTTTGTAGTTTATGTGACCTCATCCTGGCCATTCCCTCCACATTGAGCAATCAGCCCCTCTGGTGCTGTGTGTTGTATTTGTGACTAAACCAGAGTTGATAATACACCAATGTTTTGGCTTTTGCTGAACAGTGCTTGCAGAGTGTCACAGTTACCTCTTTTTCCCCACTCTGCCTCCCCTCCCCAGTGAGCAGGCTGGGGTCAAGTTTGGGAGAGGACAGAGCCGGAACAGCTGACTCAAAGTGACCAGAGAGATATTCCATATTGTATAACCTCATGCTCAGGAATAAAAACTGCATTAGAGGAAGAACAACAGGATCAGGTTTGGGGGTTTTTTTGCTTCCAAGGTGGCTGATCTTCAAAGGCTGGTTGAGTACAGTCATGCTTGTGGGAGGTGGTGATGTCATTTGCTTGCCTTGTTTTTTCCCTCCTCCTCTCTTTCCTTCAAGTATTAAACTGTCTTTATTTCAATCTACAAATTTTCTCACTTCCATTTTTCCTGTTTCCCCCCCCATCCCACTGTGTATGTGGTGGTGTTGAGTGAGAAGCTGTGTGGGCGATTGGTTTCTGGCCACACGACACCAGATTGTTTACTCTTCTCTTTCCTATTTATGTGCTCTGTAGTAAACGAGATGTGTCTGCTGCCAATTTCTCACTCCATGAGACCCACTGCTTGCGGTTTCTCACTCTCTGTCCAGACTGTAATGAACCAGTTGCCCAAAAGGATATGAAACACCATCAAACAGAAGTACACAAGCAGGTGAGGAATGATACAGGTTCTTCAGGGTTTTCCAGCAAAAATCAAAGAGCACTGCCAGGGCTGAAGTAGTATGTTGTCTTGGTTTCAGATGGGAAAGAGTTAATTTACTTTCTAGTGGTTGCTGTGGAAGGAATGCAAATAATACCCATTGTTTTTAGTTGTTGCTAAGTGATATTTACACTGTTCAAGGACTTTTTTCAGCTTCCCGTAGAGGAATAGACAGAACCACCATAGTATCTCAGTTTCTCCAGAAATACAAATTACAGATCAAATATGGATACATGCTCCTAGTGCTTGTGAATTAGCCAGAGCAGGCAAGTTAAATGATTTGATTAGAGGAAGACAGACAGTATCTGATGCAACATAAACCTTGCTTGTACAAAGCTATGATATCAATGCACCCTTTTAACAAAACTGTTAAGAGTAAATTTATCTCATATAGTGAGGTAATAGCACCCTGTAGCTAGAGGTACTGTGTTGAAGCATGAATGCATAGGCATGGCTTTTTATTTCTGTTTTACTAGTTTTACTGTTTTAGCAATTCCACTGATTTCAGATACTTACCAGAACACAAGTAGCTTTTGAGGCAAACCTGTAGAAAGCTAGCATACCTCCCATGTTTTCAGAGAGGCTATCATAGCTTAGACTAGCTGAATATCAGAGCTATACTTCTAAGTTAAACCTCAATCAAAATTTGGATACACACCCTTTATTTCACATCACATGGATACCTTTGAGAAGTGCATCCCTGTGCAGAATGATAGTTTCCTGCAGAATCATCAGTTACCTGTTTTCCTCAAAACCTCATCAACGCATCTCAGGCCTGGCAGCAACCTGAAAATGCATTGATATATGAAACACTAACCACCCTCCTGTGCTCCCAGTGAACTCCTGTGTGTTTTGCTTGCAGGTCAGATGTAATCTTTGTCACCAAAGCATGCAGCAATACCAGTTGGAACATCATGAGGTACGTATTGAGTGCAGTACTTTTTACCTCCTAGGCTGATCCCTTTGATCAGCCACCAGGAGTTGCAGTAATGGGTTCAACAGCAAAAACATGTAAATCTCTGACTCCTGTCCTGGATTGTGAAGAAACTTAAACCTTTCAACAGCTGCAGTGTGTTGGCATACCTTTTCCCCCTTGTAAATAAGTATATCTCATGTGGCTGCTCATCCAGTTGTGATGGGACAGTCTGTTCCAGGAGATAATGTATTACCTTCTCAACTTTGGCACTTCAAGCTTATGTTCTTTGAGGGCTTCTCAAAGACATTTCTGTCCTGCTCCCACACTCATATTACCTGCTTTTCCAATGAAGTGGTTATACAAAGCGAGAGTCATCTCTTGCATGGGAGCCTTGAATGGGAACTACATGAGTGCAAGGCCAAGGAACAGCTAAGGAGGAGACACACAAAAGAATTGTCAGAGGCTGGGAAATGAGAGAAGCCTGCCCCTGCTAGCTGTAGTCTAACTGTTGCAAGGAACCAAAGCAGTGAAGACATTGCAGGCTTCCCCTGGTGGTGGTAGCTGAATTTGGAATTTTCTAGGTGGGCTTGTGCTCTATTGCTAACCTGTACTGACACAGAACATCTTCACTGCTACCATTTCCCATTTTGCCTTATATTGCCTATGTTATTCTAAATTAAAGATAGCCTAGTTGATAGGTGAACTCCTAACACAGCTAAGCCTGCATTTGGTTGTGTAGATACCCCTTAAGGAGGGCATTGTTCAACATTCACTCATTGCTCTCACCCAAAGGCCTCTTTTAGTATTGACAGAAAATTTGCAATAATTTCCTCTATTCGTGTGCAGACCAAGGAATGCCACGAACGAGCAATGAAATGCAAGATCTGTGAGCTTGAATTGCCCTTCAAGAAGCTGCAGGAACACCTGAACACCTGTGCCAGCCGAACAGAGCGGTGTTGGGAGTGTAACAAATATGTCATGTACAAAGACTTGAACAAACACAAAGATATTTGTCAGAACAGCAGTCTGTCCTGTCCTAAGAATGTGAACTTTCAATCCAGTGAAGCATCCACTAATGCAACGTTTATTCGCCCTGCTGGTAAGCAAAATTCCTAATTGTCATGGCCTGGGTCAACTCTGTTAAACCTCACTGAAAATTCTCCTGTCTTTTCTACAATTCTCAGTAATCCAGACTGTAGTGATTGTTGTTTAACCAACCACAGTGAAAAGGCCAGGCCCTGCTATCTGTTATGATGGTTATTGTAAAACCAGAGTGGTACCACTGACTGGTAGCTCATTGGCCATGTTCTTTTATGCTTCCCTTGTGTCCTGGAAGTGAAATAAGTGGAACTTCTTCATCTTCCTATTTGTTGCACAGGAGAAAATACAATTTAAAATTTCTTCTTACTTCATATACAAAAGACAGTGATGCATACTTTGATTTCTTAAAGTTGAGAGCAGCTTTATTAGGCCTAAGGTATTGGACAGAGTATGGCAAGACAAAAAATTAATGAATACTGTCAATGATTCCAGAAAAGAACAGGCACCAATAAGTTGGCAGTGATTGGCAAAATAAACTATAGAGAAAACCACCCTGGCAACAGAATTAGCTAGGCCAGGGTAGGAATGAAGCATCTGGAACCACAAAACATCGGGCTAGAGTGGAACTTCAAATATGCAGAGCTTCTCACATCCTGAAGTCTGCGAGAAGGAACAGTGGGTTGGTTTTGAGTGGTGCCAAAAGCAAAACGTAGTCACAGCTCTAATTCCTGTTTGGCTAGTGGAATCGGCTTCTGTGCTTCTCTAGAGCTGGTGACCATAAGTGGATCTGAGCAGTCTGTCCAGATGACTAGTGTCAATACTGTGTTTCTCTCCTTTTTTTTTTTACCTTCTGAAGGGACTGGTGGCAATTTTTGTCAGAAGTGCAATAAGTCATTTCCAGATGACCAGTACTCCCAACATCTGGTAAGCATATTTGAAACTGTACAAGAAAATCACCTGTGCTTAATTTCTAGCCCGGTTATTCCTCTGAAAAGCTATATATTAGATAAGAAGGGGCGGTGTGTCTTGGCTTGGTCAAACTACGGTTTCATGATATAATGTATTGAGCTGAAGCATCATTGTGAGGTGGTGTCCACTGTCCCTCCTCATGACTCACCTCTCTCACAGATCCCAACACACTGCACAGTCGGGTATAACACCAGCTTTTACCTTGTTGCGTGTGCTTTCTTTGAACAGAATAAATGCAGTGCAGCTCATAACCTGATGGAAATTCTTGCTGGCCAGTCAACTTCAGAACTCAGCAGTGATACACCACAGTCTTCTTCCTCCCTGGCTCCCTCTTCCCGCTCTGAGAATGCAACAGCGTGGAGAGATGCACGTCCCAAAAGGAAAGAAAGGGACCCGCCACTGACCTCCAAAACCTCGCTTAAACCCACAAAGAAAAAGGGTGGCTTTCCTTCTCCCACAAGAGGCAGACTTTCCACATCACCTCAAGATTTTAAAGAGACACAGTCTTTTGACATGCTGGTGGCCTGTGCCCATTGCAACATTTTTCTGCCACTTCCAACCCTTCGGAAACATGAGGTAAGAAGCAACACATTGAATTCTGCCTCTGACATGCAAAGGGCCATACCCACAGAGTCACTACTCACCTCCACATTGCCTGGTGTCCAAGTGCCTGTTTCTGGATTCCACAGCTTCTTGAAATGCTGGCCATAGGTACACACTGGCATGGGATAAAGCATGGGATTAGTTAATTTCCATTGAGTATTTGTGCTCACTTCACAAAGAAGATCGATTCCCTACAGTCTGCTTGAGGTTTAGGAAAATAATGACCATGACTCAAGCCATTAATTTTAAGCTCCAATCCTGGAAAGTCTTCAGCAGCTGTCCTTACTTACTGAAGGCTGATACTGTTCCTGCTAAGCAGCCGGTACGTTTATCTCAGCCGCATCACCGAGGGAGCTCAAGATAATTTTCCATCCCAACAAAGGGACCCAGTTGCCTCCCTACTGAATATGATTGCATGTTGTATATAATGTTAAATTCTCTTCTGATATGACTGTTACTTATTTTTCTAGATCAAATGTCGACGTTTGACAACTTTGAGAAATGCTGGGATGAAGCGAAAATCAAGCCATGGAGAAAAAGGTACTGCAGAATTTCAGAAATTTAGAATAGAATTCATTATGCAGGATTATTCTGCATTGGGTTAATAGGAACCCAATAGGGATATTTTGCAGAGGAAGTATGTCTCGGAAGGCTAATACTCAGAATATCACAAAGCTCTTTAGATTCCAACACACAGTGGTTTTCCATGAGGTTGAATGAAGCAAGCATTGCTTCAGAGCCAGTATGTTTTCACTCTCTCGGCTCAGGGTGAGGTGTAGTATACCTCTCAAGTTATGCTCCTCTGAACAGTGCGGAACCTTCCCAACTGCAAGCAGAGTTCAGCACAAAGGATTGCATAGAATAGATGTTCTGTCCTGGGTCTGCCTGCTCCAGATCGGAATGGAGACTTACAGAATAGTTTTAGAAGACAAGAAGTAATTTTTTGTCTCCATAGTAAAAATTGCGTATCAGTAGAAGCATTGATATAATGATGCCTGGCAATACCTCCAGTTAGCTCATTGCTCACCCTGTCCCAACAGGTTGTGAACCTTAACACTTCTCTCTTTGCTAACACCCCCCTCTGCTTTTCAGTTCCTAAGCAGTATTGTTTCCTCTCAGTCCAATTAATTGAGTGAAACTGAAAGCAGCTGTTCTCAGTCTATCCTTTCTCTACTTGGTTCAGTAAATGAGGTATTACTTCCCCCTGTAAAACTTTCCTCTCCTGGTAAACTAAAGAGAGAAAGCACCAAAGTGAGAAATAGGGGGGGTTGTCTAGTTTAGTATTACAGGACTCTAATCTTGAAATACAAGTAAATACATTGTAATTACATGGATTATTTGACTTGTGCTGTGGGGTTTTTTTTATATTGTTCAACTGAGTGATGATATAGGAAGGCTGTAAAACTGAAACTTTAAAATTTCTCATAACTGGGCTTTGTTTGTTTTACAGAAGACTCTTTCTAAAATGCTTGTGATTAAATCTGGAAATAGAGGCATGTCTTCAGATGGAAGCTTCAGCTCAGCTTTTGCAAAAGGCACTGGAAGTGCAATAGCTTTATTGACAAATAAAAGTGACCTGCTCCTCTGGATTGAGAACAAAAAAACATTACATCCTGCTCTCCTTCATTTCAGCGACCCACTGAACCCAGGGCTGGCACAAACAGCTTAGTTAGACATCAAAACATACCTGGGGATGTTCATCTTCTGATGTGCAAATGGAAACCAATAGAGCGCCGTGGTGGGAAAGTTAGACATGGAGAGTGAGCGGATGCTTTATGCTAATGTTTGTGAACATTTGTGAAGCAGCCTTTGCTGCTGGGCATTTTACATCAATAAATGCTGAAACAGAACAGTTTTACGACAAGGTGCCATACTCCTCTCATCCACCTTTAGTAGTGTTCAGCTTTACAAGATGATGTGGAACTAACGTACATATGCCGACCTATAATTTGAGTAACATCTTACTTCTCAGATCCAAACGCATTGATATCTGCGTCATTTATGCATGTGCACACACAGGATGTGAAGTCAGGCTGCGTTCAGAGACTCTGGCAGTGATTCAGCAAGGGCCCAGCCTGGTCTGTGCATGTCGTAGGCACAACATATGGGCGGGATTGAGCTGAAGTGCACCAAGGGACATTCCAGGAACAGATGCTGCCAGCCTTGTGCCCACTGGGCCAGTGCCAGCATCATGAGTGGGACAGTGGCTGGTCATGCAGCCGGACAAGTATCACTCCCTTAACCTCCAGCACAGGGACCGTAACAACCGGCAGCTATTCCTGCATCCATGGCCCACTAATCTCAATCTGAGACTGCTGCTGACAGGCTGAGAGCCCATAACTTCACTCCCTGGCTCGTTTTGCTGATCAGTGTCTAGTGAACTGTATTTAAAGCTTGTGAGGGTTTGTCCCCTCCATTTGTCCCCACACTCTGACCACTTTTAGGAAGGGATTTTCAAGCACAATCTAAGATAGCACTCTCACTGATGGTTATTTAAAGTTTTAAAAAAATTGCTCTGAACTTCTGGTAAGGTCTGACATTCAACATGGTGCTATGAAGCAGAATTTTTTGTATTTGGGGGAGGAGGAAAGAGATGTGAAAGCATGTCCGTTAAATCCATATCACTCTATGCATAAATTTATCCTCTTTTATTCTGCACTCATTAGACTTTCACATAGCTTAGTACTATTATTCTTTGATACACATCACAGCAGTGGACTCAATGGATCCCCACACAAGCACAAACTCTCTCACTCTGCTGGCTTTGGGGTCTGTCTAAGTTCCAGCAAAGCTTTTCTTTATTGTTCTTTGTAGCCCGTTAGAAGAGGGTCAGTAAACATAACACGGTCTGAAGCGAATCCATAGTAAAGGAGTAAAACAAGTTTGGAGACAAACTGACAAGGCAGCTCATGTGCCACAATCTACATGTTTGTACAGGGAAAGGCACAAGAGCGTTTTCATCCCTTCTGAAAAGGAACTTGGGAAGATTTGCCGCGCAAGTGCACCCAGAAAGAGCCCAGTTTGCCAGAGAGAACAAACGTGTGGAGCAGGCAGGTGCTGGCACTGGCCCCATCTTCACGGGCCATGGGCTGTCAGGGGTCACCCCGACAGCGTGCACTGCCCAACGGCAACTGAAGTGGCCGTGTCTGAGGAGTGGCACAGAACTTGCATTACAGCACAAGGCCAGCTTTGCCCTTACAACCTTTTTTTTTTTCTTTTGAGAGGTGTTAAAGAGTGGTGTTTCCTCTGCTCTGAAGAGCCCATCAGTGCTGCTCTCAGGGCTGCTGTGTCACTGAGTGGCTGCTGCTGGTCCTGGAGGAGCCAAAGGGGATGAGGAACCGGGGGCTTCCTCTGTCGCTCCTGGGCTGTGCAGACTTTGGCACAGTTACCATTTGGCAATTAGTAACTTCAGGGTCCCAGCAAGGTTACGGGAGGCAGCACCTGGACAGGGACGCCGGCAGCCGAGCGCCCAAGGCCCAGAGCCCTCCTGAGCCTCCCGGGGTGCTCCCAGCACTGCTGCCAGCAGCTTGTCGCTGCCAGGGCAGAGCCACTGCCGACCCCTGCGAGGTACGAGCCCGATGAAAATGCCTCTCTGAAGGATCTTGAAAATAACTCAAAACACTCTGACTCCTTCCTTCTCCCAGAGTGAGGAAATGGCAGTGACAGCCAGATGGGGTGTCACCCTGGTCATGGAGGTACTGTGCTCGCCCTGTCCAGAAAGGGGACCCCTCTTCCCCAGCTGTGTTCTCCCTCGGGACAAAACAAGGCTATTTGTTTTTGCAGAATGACCTCTCTAAATTGCCGAGCTCCACAGAAAGGGTGAAGGACCTGTGCGTTTGCAGAGAGGAAGGATCTGTGTGGAAGCTGCAGCGGCCCCGCTCACCGCGGTCTGAGGGGCCGAGCGGGACAGGCCGGGCAGCGCCCAGCTGAGGTGAGCAGCACCCGTCCTCGCTCTTCGCTTCCCTCGGTTCCCAAATTCCCCAGATCCCGTTCGGTGTGGCGGCAGAAATAGCTTGGGTCACTAGATGGCAATAAAGAACCGACGTGCTCCCTCTTCGACGGGGAAAGTTTGGAAGTTTGGCCTAGATTTGCTCTGGGAGAAAGAACTGGAAGATGCCAGAGAAACCATGAAAATTATGTTTGCAATCATCCTGCTTAGTAATGAGGGCTTGGCTTGTTATTGTCTGTTTCTTTAAAAAAAATCGATAGCTTGTATTTACCAAGCAGAAAATGATTGTGATCTAACAGGATTAGAAGTAAGGTTCCAAGTACAAGAAGGAAGTTCAGCCTCAGCAGGACAGGTAACCAGAGAACACGGCATCATCCTCCTGAAGCACTGCTGATGTGTCAAATGCACTGGGATTCCAGTGTTTTATCCTGAAGCTTAAGAAATGTCTTTGTTCTTCAGCAGTGGCAGGAAGCAATCCATTTCTGTATGACCCTCCTTCCCTGGTAAGACTGTACCTACACGCCGCTCCATACACTTTTTTTAAACAATCATTTGTTGTAGTGGAAACTAATGCGAATCTATGAGGTACCAGAGCACACCACCTTGTGTCTGCCTGTTTGCCAGGGTCTGTGTGCTGGTGCATCCCCACTACCCCGGGAGTGCCTTAGTCTTGCTTGGAGGTTAATCTCCTTTGAAGGTGGGAGTTCTGTGCGCAAAAAACATCGCAAAGCCAGGTGGCATATCGTGCTCCCATGTACTGTTGTGATCTGAAAGCAAGTGTTACAGGAAGCAGAAGGAACTAAATGAAGAAATTAAACTGACAATATACCCTGCAGTGAGCTGATGGGGAGAAGCTGAATGACCTATTTTTGCATTTGCCCACTGCTGCTTCTCAGTGGCTCTGTTGCAAAGGACAATGCAGGCTTTTAGTACTTATTGCTGTCTTCTATGGGATGTAGATTTTCAGCAATCCAGAGAGTAAAAGTCAGCTGTTAAGAGCCAACACAAGGCCCCTCTACCACTTCATCGTGTTTAAAGAAAAAAGAAGCAGCATATTTTTTACAGGCCATACCCAACTATGTAACTTGCACCGTACCTCATGACTGACAGTTCTTCATTTGCTGTTGAATGGCTTCTGGGTTGCTGGAATTGAGTAACACAAATTTGGTGGGAACTTAAGCCTAACTACTTTTTTGATTATTTAGGAAGAAACCCTACAAAAAAGAAACAAACTATTAGACAGATGACCAGGACTGGTCATTATCTATGATGTATGAATGTTTTTCCTAGCAATTCAGAAAGTAATGTGATAAAAATGTATGTAAGCAGTGGGGGAGATTGGGTTTTAAAAGTAAATGAATTGGGTGACTGCCAGTAATTCCAGAGCTGTGTGTTTCTTTGGTTTCAGAAAGCGGGTCTCCCGCAGCCGGGATGCTGCCTGTGCAAGAAGCGGGCAGACTGGCATCAGCTCGTATTAACAGCTGTCAAGAATGATCCTGTTCCCTGAAAGGCAGAAGATGTTAAAAGTGTAGCAGCCTTATATATAGCTGTGCACCCTTATGTGTCACGCCACTGTCTTCTTGAAGCATTGCTGGCAGATTCCTCCTTGGATGTAATGCAAGCTCTTTAATGTGGGCCCCATACTTGGTGCGGGCAGCGAGCAGGCTGATAAACATGCCAGTCAGGCCAACAGCTTGGTTTTCACAGAAAAATTCTATAGCATTTTCTTGACTTTGTAAAAAGGTGGCACTTCATTTCTGCACCATGAAGTATAATGGTAGTGGTTGTGCCTGATTATTGCGAAGGCCTGGCGAGCCCTTGGAGATGGTTACTGGACTGCTGGTGCCTGTGGCTGCACCATCTCTGAACCTCAGTGTGGTTTTGGGCATCTCTCCTCTGTGCTTCCACATCAACAGTCCTGTGAATGAGGAATGCATGGAAATGAGGTTAAAACAACGGCAGTAAGGTACTGCAATTTGCATTGATTTAGTCAAACCCACTGGCAAGCCCAGCTGGGAGTGGGCAGGAGGTGACGGAGGCTGTGGGAGGCCAGGCTGGGTGCTGTGGTCAGCATGAGCAGCTCCTGTCATCTTTTACTACTTTCGTGCCTGTACCATAAAAACGAGTGGACTACAGTAGGTAGGGATCTCCCTGCAGTGATGGCAAACCTTTTAGAGGCAGCAGAGCAGGAGGAAATTTATTGGTGGGCTGTGGAAATCCTACAACTGCAGGGAATCCCGATGAGCTGCATGTCAGAGCCGATGCAGGACACGACCTGGTAAGATTCAGACTGGCACGTGCTGTGCAGGGATCATCCTGCTCTTCTCTGCTCTTCTAACAGAAAACTGTCACTTTTCTTCCCATGAAATGGATGCTGCTGCTCCCACAGGTGGCACAAGATATCCAAAACTGGTTTCCCATGACTGGAGGCAGTGCGAGGGAATGAGATTTTGTGCTTTATGTTATATTCAAAGACCACAGCGGGGGAGGATGGGGCTATAACACCATCAGCTGCTGTATCACATTTTGACGGGGGCACAGTCCCCTCTAGTGCCTCTAGACATCTCAGAGGAGAAAGGTGGTGACTGGACTTGTTTCTAGTCGTCCATTTGCTGTGCCCCAAATAACTTTTTTTACCAAATGTGCTGCAAGTTTCATATCCCTTCTTGATTCTTGGAGTTGGTTCTGCCTTTACCAGTCAAGCTGGTTTTCTCTTTACACCACTATAATTAATTTATAAGCTCAGAAGTGACAGATAATGTTTATTATGGAGATGGCTTCCTTGAACAAGCTCCCTGAAATAACCTCCAAGGATTTGTAAGGAACCTTACGATTGGTAATTAATTATGCAAACCTGCTTTTAACATATCTTCAGGTAATCAGAACAAAAGAAGATGGTAGTCTGTGTTAATTATAATGAAAAATTACTTACGAATATTATAATTACGCACATTACTGTGTCTGTTGTCACTCATAGCTGGGGTACCTTCAGGCAGTATTATTTTCTACCCATTGTCATGGTAAAAAAGGGCTAACGGAAAGGGCTGAAGTTAGAGGTGCTGTGGTTCAACTCCAGAAAAAATTATTCCCTTGTTTCGATGGGAACTGGAAGCTCAGTGCAGCAGCAGCTGGGGAGGTGGGTGTCTCTAGAAACGGAGTCTGTGGGTAAAAGCCCCTGATGTGGCCTGTGCCCGGCGACTGTGGAGGAGCCACCTGCCCAGGGTGGTCAGTGGGAGCGCAGTCTCACTGGCCCTGCGGCCACTGGCGCTGCTTTGACATTGCCTGTACTGTGGATTAAAGCAACACACCAGGGAAAGCAGAACTTTTCCATGACCCCCTAAGACGACTTTTTAAAGTGTTTGAGAGCACTTCCATCTATCTTTGAGATAAAGCTATATTGGCCCATATCAGCTAAGAATTTGCCTACTAAGTTTTACTAATTTGTGTTCACAGGTCAGATTCTCTTTAAGGTGATGAAGTCACAGACCTGAAGGTCCCCAGGGCAGTTCTTGAGAGCTGGACAAATGTGACAATTAATTATTGACTCAAATTCAGCTTTCTGGCACTTAACATGGCCAACTGCTTGTTCTTCTGCAAGTGGACGATCCATCAGAATGGACCAGCTCTGCCTTTGGTCCTCATTTCTTCTCCAGCAGACAGCTGATAAAGGAAATCGCCATTAAATTAACTGACGTTTAAGAGTTCAGTTTACAGTTGCTCTTTATAGTACAGAGAATGTCTTTGAATTTCCATAGCTTGACACCCACCAGAGGTCAATAACGTATCATTAAATATCTTTGTATGTGCTGCTAATACACATTTTCTGCTCTGCCTGGTACTGGAAATGTTAAATGGTTATAGGCATGTCTAAAGATCTGAGCTGCACCTTTAGCCTGTGCTTCCAAGACCCAATTTTCAGAGACACTCTTGAGTTAGCTTGATTAAACACTTTGGTGAAATAATCTCCACACACGACCTGCTCCCCACCTTTTGCTTCTTCCTGATGTCATCTCTGTGTGCACAACTGGTGTAGCCACCTCCCTGAAACACAGGTCTCTGTTCTGCCGGAGCCTGTTTGAAGATTGTAAATTTTTGTTTCTTTTAATTATTTTTATGAGTATTACACCTTTCCCCCAGCTGTGCTGATGGCGCCATCATATTCAGGAGTGTGTAAACACAGGAGGAAAGTGGTGCTCTGAGGAGCTTATCCAAATACATATCCTCTTGCAGAAGCAGAGCGCTGAGACCTGGAGCTGAGGGACGCCAGTGTCATGTGCATTGTCCGAGGTCAGTGGGAGAACCCAGCAGATCCAGGCTTTCGACGCATCTGTTTTATCCCAAAGCCAGAAAACAGGATAAAAACCTACTTAAAATTTGACCTTACTCAGAGCATTTTACAGAAACTAGATTCTTATACTTTTTGATGAAAACTCTGGCAGCGGGTTTTATCTGAGTGTCTGTGTACCTTATGCTGCAAGATTAGGCTATGACAGTATGCTTTTTCCTTTTTTTTTTTTTTCTTTTTTGGGGGTTGGGGGAAAGAGTGGGGAAGTAAATGTGGGGACAATGCTTTTTCCTTTTCACTTCCCAAAATCCTGAATAGAACTGGTGAATAATAATCACGACTGAGTTCCACATTTGAAGACTGGAGGATGGAGAAATCACCTCAGTCTCCATAATATTGCTTTGGATTCTTGGTTTTAAGTCTACCCCCATTCCCCAGAAATTTAGAACTGCAGAGACAGGGACAAACACAGAGAAAACTGGTAGAAACATAGGAGCTGATGCTGCTCCTTGATTTCAGAACCTGACCCCAGGGACTCTGATCTCTGCAAGCAAACCTGCTTCACAGGTATTTGTAGGTGCTGCTGCTGCCCTGCGCTCATCATCTCACTGCCACGCAATTAGGGGCTGTAACTCTGATGTCACTTCAGTGCTGTGCTTTGCCCTTTTAATTTTGTCTGTTGCTATGGCAGCAACAAATGATTGCAATTACTGCTGTTTATATTTCAATCCAAGTCACACCAATAGAGATCTTGGGAACAAAACAACAATCTGACTTAACTGTGTGTTGCATTTGCTGTTGTATTTAATAGGTTGTTCACAAAAATCAAGACTTACTGAAATCTTTTGCTCCTGAAGGATTAGGAAAATTCTTTTAAGTAAGAGGTTATCAAATGATAATTTATGTCAATACATACTTACCTAGTGATCTTCGCACAGCTGGACAATATTTCTTTTGCACTGTTTCCTGAGTATATCCTTGAAAATTATTATTTTTTATATCTTTTCTAGTTTTGAAGAAAGGCTACTCTTTTTTATATCTTTAAAAATGCAATTTAGTACTTTCTCCCATAATTAGTCTGTCTTGTCTAAAGGGGCTCCGGGAAATCTGGGGAAAGACTCTTGACGAGGGAGGGGAGCCACAGGACGAGGGGGAAGGGTTTGACACTGAAAGAGGGGAGATGGAGCTGAGATGTGGGGAAGAACTTGTTTGCTCTCAGGGTGGTGAGACCCTGACCCAGGCTGCGCAGAGAAGCTGTGGCTGCCCCATCCCTGGAGGGGTTCAAGGCCAGGCTGGATGGGGCTTGGAGCCACCTGGTGTAGTGGGAGGTGTCCCTGCCCAGGGCAGGGGTGTTGGAACTGGGGGGGCTTTAAGGTCCTTTCCCACCCAAGCCATTCCATGATGATCAGTTTCTGATTTTGTCTGATGTCTCAGCCGTGGCTGGGGATGGAGAATCGTCTCCTGATCTCTCCACAGCAGAGAGCTGAGGTTGCAGGGTGCGAACCTGATTGTCTGTTTGGGTGAGCTCTAGACCTGCTCCTCCTCCCTGCTCAGAGGTGTGCTGCCTGCCTTGGGTGTGCGATGCCCGACACAGCCCGGCCCTGGGAAGGCTGGGGCTCCTCTGCCGTGGAGAGTCTGTGCTGACGGAGCTGAACCCGGGTGCTCTGAACAGGCCAGTGAGGCAATTTGCTGTTTAAATGACCCAATGCACATTGGGCGTATTGAAGAAAAAAGCCATTTCCTAGTGACTAAATCTCATTAAAAAAGCAATTTTCCAATCAATTACAATGCAATTTAGCTGCTAACTGTTTAATTATCAAAAAAGAAGCTATTTTGTTCTCTGTTCCTATATTTATGAACCATGCTTTAAAAATCTCATCTTCGAAGTAGCTGTTTGGAAAAATGTGACTGCTCTATTGATGCAATTGTATTAAAGTTTTCAGTTCAATGTATTGTATTAGTTCAAGGAAATACTGGAAGCTTTTGAATTAGGAGATTCATTGATTTCTACAAAAGCTTGAATCTTTATTTTTATTGTCATGCACTATAAAAATTGTATTATGTAGGTTTTATTAGAGGGGATTTTTTTATTTTTATTTTTATTTTTTTTTTTTTTTAATGCTGTGCAAGATACCATGGAAGCATATACTGAAACAACTGAAAACAGAGCAAGATTCTTCTGGAACAGACAGAGTTGATTTCTAAGAGCTGGGATGCTGGTGCCTGGCTGTGACTCCCTGTCTCAGGGTAACACCACGGTGAAGGACACATGGTTCAGTTCTGAGAACAGGAACCATTAAAGCAGCACTGCTGCCACATTGTGAAGTTTTTATTAAAAATCTTGCAATATTTGGTGTTTCTTCTTAAAGCTCCAGCTTCCAGAGTTATCTCAGTCTTTCACAACTCCTTTTCCTAGTGCTGTTTCAAGTCTTTGTAGTTCAAAGGAAATCTCAAACCCACAAATTTTCCAGCCTTCAACAGTGGATGAAAATGAAACAGAATGCCTGTGGTGTGGTGGGCAGTGGCCACAGGGTTTCTGGTGGCTTCCTCTGAGCCAGAAGAATGGAACTGAGAGGTGAGGGACTGGGGGAGACTCTTGATTAGGAGATAATGAAATAGGCATTTCTCTGAGGTGTCACAGGAATGCAAATGGAGTTTACTAGTGCCGGCGGCTGGGCACCTGGATTTTGTTCCTCCCTCTCTCACAACTTTTAGATTAATGCAGGACTGTTGTTGGGTAGAGCTCCTGGACAGGCCGAGACATGTGTCGCTGCCATCCGGCAGCAGCCACCACTTGGCTGATGTTTGTGTGCCCTTGTGCGTGTCTGGTCAGTGCTTAAAATTATGGTGCAGAAATAATACCAGATGAGGTAATTATGAATCTGCTATGGATGTAATAAAATTTTCAAAAGCACGTAATGGTTTTAGGAATAATTATGAGTTTACGGCTCAGGAACTTTTCAAATCTCACTCTGAAGCACCTAGGAAAAACCAGTAGTTTTTCTGAGGAATAGCTGTTTTACCTTTTTGTAGGACGTGTTAGTGTAGTTATTGTTTATTTCCAGTATTTCTAGGTCTGGAAGGTTCTGTTTATGATTGCAGGTGTATGGACATATAATTATTTATTGATTTAGCTCAAATGATTAATGATTCAGCTTTAACAGGTCTCTTTCATTGCTGTGCACAAATAGTACTGAGGTAATTAAAATGGTTTGATTGCTTTGTGGGTAAGGTGAGACCCGCCGTGTGTGTGTTGTGGGGCTACACTGGGGTGAGGCTGGGGAGCCCCAGGATGCAGCTAGGGACACCCGCAGCCACTGCATGGCCCTGGGCAGCTGTGAGGGGTGTCTCGGCCTCCCCGGGGAGCTCTGCCGGGTGCCCAGTGGGACCTGTCCTGGTTTCCAGCAGGGACAGGGTTGATTCTCCCCTATCTCTACCCGGCACAGCTATTCCACCCCATGTGTGCCAGGCCCGGGGACAGCAGGGAGCTAGCCAGGAAGGGGAGGGGCCACAACCGGAAGTGGGCATGACGACGTCACGGCGTAGGCGTATATATGGACAGGTGGCGTTGGTAGCGGTTGGGGTGGTGTGGACTGTGGTCAGTATGTGCTGGTGTTTGTATCCTCCATCTGTGTTACTGTTTCCCTGCAATACCTGCTGTTCTGGTAAACAGTTTTTATCTCAACCCACGAGTATGCCTTTTCTTTCTCATTCTCTCCACACCGCTCTGGGGCAGAGCCAACGGACTGCCACATGGCGCTTTTGTTGCCGCAGAGGCTAACCCACGACAGACCTGTCTGCTGGAGCTGGTGCTGCTGGGAGGATGGGGTGCCTTTGGTCACCAGTCCCTAAAGGCTTGTCCTCAGTTTTCAGATTTCAGTGTGGGAATCGCTCAGTGTGTGTGAGTAGGATGCGGCTGTGCTGGACGTGGGGGATCAGCCACCTGCGGGATCAGGGATGGAGTGATCCAAACCTTCATCATTTGGGCTGGGGAGCACAACTGTGGGAGCTGCCTCAGTGCCCGCGCCCCACGCCGACTTCTGAGGGAGATCGGAGCTCAGTTTGTGGGTCCGGGCTCTGCAGGAGCCTGGCCTGGCAGAGCCCATCACCCTCCCTGCGGGATGTCAGGGTACCGGGGTGCTGCGTTTTGGGATGGCGGGGTGCTGGGATCCTGGGTGGCGGGGTGTTGGGGGTCTTTGGCTCTGTCATTGTGCCCCTGAGCCCCGCAGTGGCCGCAGCACACTGGGGACGGCGTCACGCTCCCCTGAGGCACCGAGCAGGGCTTTGTGATTCTGCCTCTGCCCGTCCTGAGGAGTGGCAACAGATTCAGAAGATTAAATGAGTCCAGCAAAAGAATTCTAACTGTGAAATGAGACTTACTCCTGCTAAGCCCATCTGTTTAGATTATAGAGCTGTGGATTGAAATGGTTTGTTCCAGCTTCCCTGCTACCAAATGCCTGTTTAAATAAAAGAAGTTTGCTGAATAATTCAAATAAATATTATTCAATAATTGATCAACCGGGCAGTAAAGATTGAAGCATAGCCCTGTAAAGCCTCAATGTGCCTGTGTGTCTTTTGTTAGCTGATTCTGCTAGGGAAAGAACTGTTTCGGTGGAGGTTTTTGTGGGGTATGTGTTTGATTTTTTTCTTTCCACTACCCTTGCAGGAGGCAGGGATCAGACATTTGGCATCTGTTACCAGGGAAGCTGTGACTCACAGAGGGGATTTACTCCATCTCTGCAGGAGAAGCACCACGAGGGCCAGACACTGTGGCGTCAGCACAGGCTGGTAGCTCAAGGGCCCTATTTGGGACCAGCTTCCCTCTAAAATTCCACCGAAGTAAACCTGTAGGAAAACTGTATCTTTGGGTAATTGAGTAAGAGTGGAGGCAGTGCTGGGTTTGGCCACAGGGAGGATCTCAGCTCAGTGGAGTCTCAGCCCCTGTGGCAAGGCTGCCCCTGACTGTCGTCTCCATCTCCCGGACAACAGCTCTGCCTCTTGGGCCATGGTTTAAAACACAGGGCACAATGGCACCACAGCATCTCATTGTCAGAGAAAGAAAGAATATTTACTGTCTGCTCATCTTCTGAAGGCAGGTGCTTTCTGCTGGGGATGATGAAACATAGCTTGTGAGAAGCTTGGAGTATTTGCACTTGTGCAGAAGTTTCTCTGGATAACAAAGAACTTCAGCCACCGGGGCTGCTGCTGTGGAGCCTCGTTGGCTTCGGAGAGAGCCGGGTTGGGAGGAGAATAATAATGATGTTGGCAGTAGAGTAGTGTACCGACGTACTTAAGGGTATTTACCAGAGACCTGAATTTCTTGAATGAAAGACCATTTCCACAGAATGAAGAATTAATCAATACATTCTGCCGTGCTAATGTATCTCCCCAAGACTTGCTCAAAGAGCGTGCACAAGCCCAAGGCTTTCCTCAGGAGGAATGATGAATGAAGGATGGATTTTCAGCTGATGCTGAAGCCAGATGAGATACACATTCAAAACCAGTTACCTTAATATTGATAGGAATCAGAGCTTATTACTGAATTAGCAAAACAAGAGCAAGAGGAGGTGTAGGAACTTAACCCTTTCAACCTATGGGATTTTTGGGGGATGGAATAGAATAGAGAGCCATGGGGCTCAAATTTCCAGGTTGGGTGATGATGCACTGTAGTAGGCATGCATGTAAAGGAGCAAGTATGTGTGTGTATATAAATAAAACATGCAAAGTTGCATATGTCCTTGTGAATTGAAATTATGTTTTTCAAAACAATCAATTACTAGCTAAAATTTCACTGAAATGCCATTCTGCTCAAGTCAGTAATGTGGGAAATATTATTTGCAATAATTACATACCTGAGTTGTATTTACAAAAACGCAATTACTTTATACATAGTTTGGGTTGACTTTGATAAAGTTGTTCATTTTGTGCTATGAATTTAGAGAAGACAGGAACCATTTCTTTATGAAAATTACCATAAATAAACAATGGGACAAGACCTAGATTTATGGCTTAATATTGTAATTGGGTTTTGCTGAAGAAAAAGAAACCTTTCAAAAGAGTGAACTTATAATTATCTGTGTACACAAAGAAGGTGAAATGTATTGTAGATGGCTCATCAGGCTATTTATGTGGGAATTGCACTCAATGCCAAGCTTACTGGGGAGATAGAAAACGTAACAAAATCCATTGCAGATGATATGAAAAGGTCAAAAGACTTCTGTGGGCCGCCGTGTGAACACCCGTGAGCTAGTCTGGTGGTTCAGAGCTCCTGCTCTCCTGGGCTGGCAGTGGGCAGGACGCTGCTCTCCCTGTGGTGAGGAGGGATTTCGTGTGTCTTGCTGTAAATGTGAGGGCCTGAATGAGGGGCACAGTCGCTCGTGTTTATTGGGGGGGAAGATGTTCAGCCAGGGTTAATCTTCTCAGTTACAGCTGAATAAACACCGCTTTTTATCCATCTCTTAAGTGTCTAGAAGGAAAATACCTCTTGAACTGGCAGAGAAATATATAATTAAATGTTTAAATCATTTCATGTTTACCTTATAATGAAAACATTTTATCAGACTGTCTTTTTGGATCTAACGGGTTATTTTTTCACTTAAGCAAACCATACATTATTTGGAACATTAATATCTAGGCAGATTTTTAATCTGCTATCGGAACAGAAAAATAAATTTCCCAAACAAAGATTAATACTGATTTTTAAGGCAATTCATCAATGATAAATGACCTAATTATTACATCTATCACTTTACTGAAACATGCTTTCAAAAGACTGTATTAGATAAACAGATGTTATTCTTTGAATACAGCTAGGAGGAAATGAAAACAACTTTTTACTTTGAAATTACCTTGAAGCCAAACCTTTGTAGTTAAACTCTTTAACTGATTTTTTATCTGCCAAGGTGCAAAGTATAGGACATTGCAGGTGGGTAACAGAAAAAAGAAATTTAGAGACATGCAGGGTTTTAAGCTTGATTAATTTTAGTCTATTGTATGTTTAATACTACAGTTAAAACATCCGACTACAACCTGGCTGTGAGATTTGGGGTCCCTGAGGACAGAGTCCATGAGCAGGACCCCGCTGAGATGCCAGTGTAGGGAGGTTCCTCTCTGGTTAGTAACGAGCAGCTGGTGATTGCAGCTCCAGAGGCTGTGGAGCCAGCGCTGTCTGCAAGGCATGAACACAGATGTCTGCAGGGCAGGTGAAAATTAATATTAATCATTTGGGTTATGAACTAATATAAGCAGGTGTTGTTCAGAGGAAGTCAATAAAGTGCCATTGACTTACACGGGGTAAATATTTGGCTCAATATTTGTGATACTGGCCGGGGGGGAGGGGGGAATTACATTAGCTGAATGTGTACTAGTTGTCCCACAACCTGTGCTGATGTGGGGATGCTTTTTTCTAAATTCAGCAAATAACGAGTGCCATCCATCTTCCTGAACTGAAAGTGTGATCCTATTTTGTAACATACCAGAAGGAGTTAGTGTCCGCTATACGCCACCCTGTCACCAGCCTTTAAATCCTCCCTCATAGAGTTCTGTCCAATTACAGCCTTCTGGGGAGCTAAGAAAGGGAGAATCTGACAAATGGGCTGTGATCTGTGACTTAGATGAATGAAGAAGTAGAGACTTTCTCCTTTAAATTTATCCTTTATGAATTTTAATAAGAACATAATTTGCAATAAAAAGTGTGCCCTGTAACAAAAATCCTGCCCTGGCTTTCATGGAAGGGTGACGTTTCAGAGCAGGTAGTTTGTGAATGGCAGTGATGACAAGATGTGCGCATCCTCACTTTGGGGTGGAATCAGCAGGAATCAGGGTGGGATGCGCTGGTTTAACCACAGCCTGGCTGCTGGGGGTGCAGCAGGTGGACGGTGCCATTGTAAAGGGTGCAAAGATCCTGAAGGCGATGCTGATGTCATGTGAATTTGAGACGTTTATAGTTTTGTGGATTAGTTATATGTTCACTGTATGAGTGATGCCTATGTGTGGTATTTTCTGCTGTGCATTAGGACTCAACTCTATGCTGTACCTCAAAGCCACACACAAAGAGAATTTACCTGGTTTTGTACTGCCAACTCGCTCTCTGGCTTGCAGGAGCTGCAGCAGCACTTTTCTGGGCTATTTTCAGGTGTTTGTGGTACATGTGTTCCCCGGGCATCTGTGTTTCATGCCGGGTCACAGTAGGGCGGGTGGGTGATGCTGCAGAGGTGTTTCTGAGGGCTCAGAGTGATGCCCAGCCCCTCGGGCAGCCACCGGCCACGGCCTCGTGCCTGGCCTTGACAGCCCTGCCACCTCTGCTGAGGGGTCAGGCTCCCCCAGGCAGTCCCCTGCTGTGCCGCTGCTCCCAGGCACCCCCTCACCCACATTTTTATGAGGAGTATGTCACCTTTGGAAAGGTTGTTGCTCAATAATTGCAGAGGGTGATGTGCTGACATCACCTCCAGCTGGTTCCCGTCCCTCATCACGTCTTGCTGCCCCCTAGAACAGAGGTCTCATCCAGCACACATTTCTGAGAGGCCTTGCAGCTTCTTTGGGGAGGACTTTGGGAATGTGAAAAAAGGATCCTCCACATCCCTGCAGGTGGGAAGGGCTGAGCAGCTGCTCTGGGGTGTTGATGGAGCATGGGACGGGACACCTGAGCTCCTTGTGGAGCCTGTGGACCCACGGGGGAGGTGCTGGGTGGGTGCAGGGTCTCACTTCAGCCCTTGCTCTTGTCTCCACCAGCGCCTGGACCACCGTCCCCAGTGGAGTCTGAGGAGGAGGAGGAACTTGTGCCAGATGCAGCTCTCAGGCAGCCGAGTCCTGAGCACAACCAGGGAGGGAGGAATCGTCAAAAAGGACTTTGGAAATGTCCTTTAAAAGTGAGGGGGGGAATCTGCTCAAAATAACCCCTGCAAAACTTTATAACCTTTCTCAGCGGCTGAACGAAAGCTATTACAGTCTGGTGCATTACAAAGGTTATTTCCAAACACTTGTCTAGCACCTGGGGAGAAAATATATGCCTTGTGGTTGACTAGAACCTTAGTGCTTCCTTCCAGAGGATGTACGGCTCTGGTGCAATGAATACAGCAATCATCAGGTGCTGTGAGAAAAGGACAAATATTATTGTTATGATTAAACCGTGAAGGTTAAATGAATCATTTGGGAGGGCTGAGGCGTACTGGTATTAGACCTACTGGTGAACACGGAGGGAGGAAAATGCCTTTGTGAATTCTGTCCCTCTCTCTTATTAATGGTGTTTTCTTCCCCAAATAGGTCTGCTTTATGTGTTTTGGTACTTTCTTACCCCTCAAAATGAAAATGCTGCTGTTCTGCATGCGTTCCTGTGAAGGCTGTCATCGCCCATTTGTCCCTGTCAAAGAGATATGAAGTGCTGTTGTGTTCATGATCCAGCAGCACCATGTCCCCAGGAAGCCCCAGCTGCCCAGAAGGGCAGAGGACAGAGTTCTTTCCTTGGCAAAGGAGTCTCAGACGGCTGGCACTGGGCGCAGTCCCGGCTGGGACAGCAAACCAGCAAAACCCACGGGTGTGTGCTGCTTACTCTGCCTGTCTGACTCAGCTGCCATTCAGACCACATCTTGAGTCTGTGCTGATATTTTGGGCCACGATTTCGACTTCCATTAGAATCAAAATCAGTGTCTCTACCTTGCCAGTGGAGAAGTGCAGGAAAGCTCATTCCTGGCTAGCAAGGGAGTTTTATTTCAGATAGACAATAGGGAAAGAAGGAAGACACTTTGTTTGTTGTTGGATCCTTTTGTTCTTCCATAGCTTTTGTACATTTGTTCAGAAAACTTAAGAAATCCCTCTCTCCGTTGTGTGAAGACTGTAACAAGTTGATGGTTTGGAATTCTAATGTGTTCTCCATCACTATTTGATGGATAAGCATTTTCCTGCTTATTCCCCAGCTTCCCCAGCTGCAAAATGGAGATATTGAGACTGTTTAGAGCCCAGGGACGTGTGAGTGGGAAGCAGTATGAAAGAACAGCATATTGTGAGATATAAGGTTTCACCACATCAGGCATTAAGGGACATGGAGCTGCTAAATGTTCTTATGTTTCCACAGATTTCTCTGAGTTCAGGCTTATCTTTAACAGAGAAAGTGGCTATTTTACAAGCATGAGTTGCACTCCAGCGCACAGCTCTGCCTCTGAGAAGTGATTGGATTTGGTACTTACCTTCCTTTGAGCCTTTAGAGTTACTGTCCCAGACACAGACCATTGAGAGGAAACTATTTTTAATCAGACTGAATCGGATCTTAATTTCACCTGCTTGCACTGAAAAAGGTTTCACTGATCATACCTTGAGGTAAACATGACAAAATCAGCTCTTAATTCTCAGTTTGGCTGCTGTCAGCAGCAGGAGAACCGAAGCTTCTTCTCTCCTATGCCCTAAGGAAAACCTCTCTGTTTGCCCCACCGTGGTCAGAGCCTGCATGAGCAGAGAGGGGAAAGAAAAGTCCTGTCTGTTGAGATTGCTGGCCCACGAAAGCAACTCCCAACCACACGTGAGAGAAAAGCCACCAAGGCTCTGTCTGTTGTTTTTCAGCCTGCACCTCATTTTCTCCTGCCAGCCAGCTCCCTGCTGAGTTCCAAACTGCAATCTTCAAATTAACTGGAAAACAAGAACAAGCCCACCCTACCCCCCAGAAAAAAACCAAAGCACCTGCTTGTGTTTTCTTAAAGTAGCCTCCTTTTTTGGCAGCTGATAAACAGAAATTAAGAAGGGTGATGTGCAACCCTGTGCACAGGTTCCAGGCATGTTGTGGATTTTTTATTATTTAAATTTTGCACATGAACAAGTGATCACCACTGTTCTTCCTATGCTGGAAGAATTCTTCCTATTCCAAGGGCTGGCCCTTAACGGCCCGTGGTTGTACGTTCTGTGTGATGCCTTCAGGATGTTACTGATGGTGGGAGCTGAAACCCTGAGCACCATTTGTTGGTGAATGTATGGCTGTAGCCGGCTGGTGCCTGTACCAAGAGCTTTTGATTTTTTGGGAGGTTCTCAAGCCAGGTCCCTGCTGAAGCATTGAGGTGAGTCCTTAACCTCCGGCACATCTTCCTCGGCCACAGATGAGCCATATCTGGGGGAGCTTTACAGCCCATCCCACTGGGCTTCTGTCACACTGTGGATGGGTCCCTTGTGTGGCTGTTGTGCCATGAGCAGAGCCTCTGGGATGTTTGGGAACCAGCTGTGGGGGCACAGCCCTGTGCTCCCATGGTCCCCGCTGCTGTGGATGCGGTTTCCCCCAGGCACGCCCTGGGCACCCGCGAGGAGGCTGGTGCGAGGTAGGGGATGGTGGCATTAGGATTCGCAGCCGCTCTCGGGGGCTGCTGGATTTCAATATGTTCTCCCATATGCTTTAACACTTTGCATTTCTTCCATCTGTTTCAGGGAAATGTGAAGGAATTTAACGATCTTTTCTAGGGTTATTAAACCAACAGCTGTTGTCATTAATAGAGGACATTCTTTATGGCAGCGTGCAAATTCCAGTGATAAATCCAGCCCTGCCACCCTGTATTTCTTTTTAATGAATGCAGCATTTGTACTGAAACTGAGGTTATGAATACAGTGGGTTCTTAAACTATTATTTTATGATATAGGTTTGGCATAAAAATAGGGTGCATTTTTTCTCCTCTTGTTCGTGATTGCTTTTGCTGTGAAATACACTTTATGCTGCATGAAACAGAAATGTTTTCTTCTGTTTTCATTTTCCTTTCTTCTCCCTTCTCCCCTTCTTGTTCTCCCTCCCAAAAAAACAAACTGGAGAACTGTGAAAAAGTTACTGAAAGGAACGGAACACATCACAACTGAATAGCCGTCTTTTGGTGAAGTTTATTTGCAGTGGGACAATGACCCCTTCTTCTGTGGCTGATGTTCCGGTGGGAGAGGTATTTGAATGAAAGCAATTAACAGTAGAAAACCACTGTCTTCTAACATCACTTCCCAAGTGTTTGAAGTATTTCAACTAGTGTTGAAGTTGTATACAAATAGCCAGGAGACTTCTGATGAATTTCACTTCGGAGTAATCACTGCATTTGTGTCATTAATAAATGAAAACAAGAAGAAAATGTGTTTCTGTTGCCTTCTGTGGCTTATTCATCCTGCATCTTAAAAAACAAAGCACACAACAAAGTAGTTTTTCATCTTGACTGAAATGCATTTTAAAAATAATTATTTTACTGTCTGGAAAGCTTCCTAAATTGGATTAGAATCCCATATATATGTACACACGCCCGGGTAATGGGTGATCTGGCCTGTTTGTTACCTTTCTAATGATTGTTTCACCTAGCACTTAAATTAAAATAATCCCTCCACTGATATTGTAAGCAGAGATGGGCAGGTGCTGAAATATTCTCTCTGCCATGGGAGGAGATTTGGGCTGAAATTACCAATTTAAAGGGGATTTACCAAATCTGCACAAAATGCAGATATCGGAACCTGAATTAATTAGCATGGAAATGACTGAGCATGGATAAATGCGTATGTCTTGTTAGTATTCAGCATTGCTGCCATAAGAGGAAAGAATAAGAAACAAAAAAGATGGGATAAAATGAACAAAAACAGGAAAAGAAAAAACATATTTTTCTTAATCTGTGGTAGTTCTTTCAATAAACTTGCAGACCAACCCAAGGAAGTAATCCTACTAATTCATAATAAATAGTTTCATTGCAGGATATCTATGTCCGAAGTCTTCCGGCTGCATTAGAGGTAATTAATAAATGATTATTCATCTGTCTAGGGGCTTCATGCTGTCACTTAGCACTGCAGTTTGTGCCTTCTCTGGGAAATGAAAAGCAATAACTGAAATTTAGGGGTCTTCACTGGCTCTTTGGTGTATATTATTTTATCTTTTTTGAGGCAAAACTCTGTATCAAAAGCAGCAATCCTTTCTTCCCAAAGAGCAGGTGCTCAGATATTATGATTATGACCATCCTATAACTTCATGGGTGTATGGATGGCAAGACAGAAGAACAGTGACACAGATGGATGGATTAAACACTTGACATTCACCTCTGCTGAGAAAGACCCGGTTTTGAAATATAAAGTGGAACTGAAATAGAAGTAGAGCCTGTGAGAAATTTCAACCCTGGTGTGCATAGTTGCTTTGAGCGGAAATATTTGCTACTTTTTTGACAAGCTGCACTCGCAGCCTTGTTCTTTTCAAAGGAGAGAGAAAGAAAAAGGAAAAATGCAGCTTGTCTTTAAAGAGCAGCAGGAACTCTGGATCATGTATTCTCTGTGGCATTTCCCCTTAAACAGGACTTTTCTGCAGATGCTTCTGCCTGAGTTTTTAAAATTGGTTCTGGGCTTTGTTTTCTCATCTCATTTAGAGGCAAGTTTTCTGGCAAAAGTGGGACCCTCAGAAGCAGAAGAGGGTAAGGCAGACACGAATTCCCCAGGGACCAGGGAACCTTCTTCCCGGTGGTCATGCCCACCCCTGGCTCGCAGGGGAAGGCGGCTGATCCTGCAGGGAAACCTCTGGGCACCGGCTGCCTCCCTGGGGACAGAGCCTGCCTCGGCGCCACAGCCAACGCAACTAATTCCATACTTTTATCCTCTCCTGCCTCATTTGCCGGAGGCCTCAGCGATTCCCATCGCGGCACAGGCTGAGTGGTGCTGAGAAGCCCCACTTTGGGGGGTCCCTCGTGTGCTTCTGGAACACAGAAACCAACAGTGGTGTTGGTCTCTGAGAAGCGGTGTTTCTTTCCAGCTGAGCAGCAGTTAGAAGAGAAGTAGCCTTTTGTATTATGGTATTAAACAAATATCTTTGTTAAGAGGAAAATAGAAGATAGATTAAAACCGCCAGCCCCAAGGGTGGGAAGGAAAATGAATGTGTCCACTGGCTGATCTGATTAGAGAAAAGGAATCAATGAAGTGTCAGGCTCATTTTGCTCTCTGATTAAAACACTGAAGAACAGAATATTCTTGAGAAGAGCATTTGAAGCCTCATCACTTTGCATTGAACACTTTTACCTGTCTTGTAGTTCTGACATGAGGGTGCAGTTTGTGGAGAGAAGGAACATGACTGATAATCTAAACATGGGTGTTTAGAAAAGTAATCAATGCTGCATTTTGTCCCTTCTGATTTGGTGCTAATTGATGGAGTGGGTGATGATGGTTGGTGTGGCCTTTGCCTGAAGATGCCTCTGGACGAGTGCATGGAGAAGCAGGGTTCCTATGAGCCCCCCAAAACACCCCCAGCCGCCAGCACCCCTGGCAGTGCAGCCGTCAGAAAAGAGCACCTGGGTCCCTCTTGAGCAGCAACAACAACAAACCCGTCCAACCCAGCTGGTGGGTCCAGGCATGTGTCTGAGTCGGGGAGGACTGTGAGACTTGGAGCGGTGCCTGTTGCAGGGAGGACCTTCCAAAGTTGCGTAAGATTAATTGCATTTCAAAAGTGAAGAATCAGTCCTGAAAGGGGAGATTGCATTTGAAATATATCTGGGCTTGATGTTTTGAGTGTAATGCCTCCAGCATTTTTCACTTTCAAGGTGACAGTAATTGAAGGATGGATTCCTGCAATTTTGACATTTATAATTCAACTGGGAAAAGGTCAACTTCTTCATGGAATCTTGTTTAAACTGGTAGAATGGCATGGAAATGTCGCATTGTCTTTCTGTTAGTGTCACCTGTGCTTTGATAAACTATAGGTTCAATCTGTAATGCAGAATAAAACCCAAATGCCACAAATAGCTCAATAAGAGCCTACTCCAAAGCGTCTGAGAGATCAGTAGAAAGATTTCCCTTGATTCCACTGGTTTTGGGATCCAGTCTAACTGAAACACTAAGGAAAAGAGAAATTGGTGTCATTACTCAGAAACGTGCTATTTAGGCCCAAGGGAGTCAGGACCCCTTCCCCCTTGTTCAGGAGCTGGAGGGGACCCCTCAGTGGGAAGAGCCCACAGGTGCCCTGGGGTGCTTATGATCCATCTGGCCCCAACCAGCCTCACCTGGGACCCCCTGGCCCATAGGGCTATTTAGGCTCAACTGAGGGCTGTAGCTCCTTTCTTCTCTGTGCTTCAGGATCATTGGTCCCAGCTCTGTCACAGGCTGGCCATGGGTGTTACGGCTGCACTGTCTGCTCTGCTGGAGGTTTGCCTGAGCTGGTGAGTCCTGTGTGTCTCCTCCTACCAATTTGACTTGTTTTGGCTAATGTTTCCCCTGTCTGTAGTGGCACTGTGAGGTTATATCTGAAAGTGATTGTGCTGGAGGCTGAATAGCATAGGTGTAAGAAGCTGCTGTGATGCCCCTCGTGCTTCCAACCAGCTACAAGGGCTGGGCTTCCCTGCAGGCATGTTTGCTGTTAATTTGAGTTTCATTGATTCTCCCCCTTTTTCTGTGAAGTTTCAGCATCTGTTTTTCTGAGAGCTCATGGTGGGAGCATGCTTGTTGCTTAGTGTCTGCATGAAAGCAAAGTTTTGGCCCTGGAAACATTTCTTGAGGTGTCTCAGTGGGGCTCTCTCCCATGCAGCTCTTGCTCGGTTTTTATCTCCTGTGCCATTGCAGCAGGATGCTGCTCCTGCCTCCTGGGAGGTCTGGTGGCCAGGCCAGGCTCTGAGAGGTGGAGGGATAGGTCCCACTCTGCTTCCTATGCTGTGGGAATACTGGGATCATGGAGTCACAAAGCTGTCAGTGCAGGTGGAAGTGGAATTTGTCTAATATGAAGTTTGTTTCCCATAAACTTTAGGAAGGGTTGAGCAGTTTGCAAGGTATCTGGCAAAACAAACATCAGCATTGCAGAGGATCAGGCTATTAAGTTATTGCTGGCTGCACAGAAAAAATACTGTAGTGCCTCATGACAGCTTATGCCAGGGAACTATATAGTCTTTTGCATGTGTACCTTCTTTAATGGCATAATTTTCTGACAAAAGTAAATCTTCAAGCATTTTTAGGGAAAAAATTGAAGTGCTGCCAGATAGAGGAGGCTTCTTGCTGCTTGAAATAATCACTTTGAATAATATTTTTCATCAACTGGCTTTTATTAAAGACAGTCTCTTATGGCAATTGTTTATTTTCAGTTTCCAATTTTCAGAATGATTGTGAACCAAGTATCACTTGTCAGGAAACATTCTCCCACTGACTTAGTGTTGCATGTTTCTATTTACAGAGTCCCTAATACACTTTGCTATTGAATCCTTTCAGTAATTCAGGAAAATATAAACATCTGAAGTTGCTGGGCATGTTAGAAGCATGATGTCAGGAAAAAACATATCCTGGGTCATCAGTCTTCAGGGCTGAAGAGCTTTAGAAGGAAAATACTCTAGTGAAAAAAAAAAAAGAGTAGAAAGAGCTGAAGTGGCAGTTTAATAGGCTAGGAATTTACAAAGGCTCAGCCTGGTGTGAAGGCAGCAGATCGGCGTGTGCACAGTGTGGGGGAGTTTTCTTGTGCATCTCCCTTCTCGTTCAGCTCCTCCCTTAGGCTCCAGGAGCGGAGCTGAGGGGTTTGTCTTGTATTTGTGCAACTCGGTCTCCATGTCTGCTGCACCCTCCCTAATTTAACAACTTAAGACAAATTGCACTCAGAAACTGTGTTGACATTCATAGAGTGCCACTGTGGACTGAAAAATGCAGAAATGTCTGACCCAAAAAGCCCCTGTGGCAGGACGGAGGTCCCGGGAGCACACTGGGAAGTATCACTAAACTTACTGCAACTGTGTGCTCCTGTGTGACCTTCAGTGTAGCCAGCTTGCTTGTCACGAGTTTTTTTTTTACTTCTTTGAGTATCATGGTAATCAGCAGAATGGATGGATAAGTGCAGATTTGCATGTCGACACCAGACCAGGGGAGCTTTGGGCTCCTGCTTCCTTTGACATGAAGGGTCTCAGACTTCTTGCTCCTCCAGACTGTGAACAGATCTATTAACACTCGACTTTCACACCTAGAACACATCAGAAATGACAAAATTCTTGACAGCTGCTTGCTCAAATAGTCAACCAGCCTGTTCCAGTACATGCTGAGAGGTACTTGATGTTGAATGTGTAATGAGACTGCCTCTTGTTGCAGGTGGGGATGGTTGTTCCCATTTTTCTTCTCATTTACATAAAATGTGGCAGTCCTGCTATTATTCGTTTGCATAGACATTGCTTGAATTGGAGTTAAGATCCTGAAGTGCAATTTAAATTGCTCTGAATGTAAGTCTGCTTACGCAGAAATAAGTGGTTTGTGTGCTTGGTGGTGAACTGGATGTGCCACGTCCCTAGGACCATGCTTAGGGGAAGGATGGGATGATCTCTCACAGCCTCGTTAATTAGCATCACTGTTTATTCGGGAGACTAGTTATTTTCAGAGGAAGATCTGGATTCCTCTCCCCTGTCTTAATCCCTTTTGGACAAACCATCCCGTTGGGTTGTCTGGGCAATGTCGGGAGGGCACAAAACTCGACAAAACTTTGTGAACTGGAAACAAATTCTCTGTCCTGCAGCTCACGCCGCTGGAAACATCTGAGTTTGCTGACCGTGAAGTAAACCAATAGCTGAAATGTATTCCCCAAATCACCTGACAAATATCTTAATTAGAGCTTTTAAAGAAAAGTAATCCCCTAAATGAGCTGCTGATAGCAAGAACACTTTTATAAAGGGTCTCAGTGGTAGGGTGTTAATCTCCCTCCTGCTCTGATGGTGTCACCTTCTTAAATGGGTAGCACATAAATATGCATCATTACATGCTTCTAGCAGAAGCTATAAAAACGGGCACCATGCAAATATTTATTAGGGCTGAGGAAAAAAGGGACCCTTTCTGCTCCCCAGTGCTGAGCATGAGGGGTGGATGCAACAGCACAGGGAAAGGCTGTTGTGAAGAGGTATGTGCCCGCGGTGGGAAGAAAATAGATGTAAGAGGGTCAGTGGAGGATGCTGGAGCTTGGCTGACAAAGTCCCTGAACTGCTGCAGGCATACCTCTGAACGCTCAAATCTTCAGAAGGTCCACTTTGAGCAGCTTTTGACCAAAGCACCGTCTGTCTCTGAATAAATGAAAAAATGATAATTTAATGACATCACAGTGAGCTTAAACTATCTTAATTTCTGTTCTGTCTGTGGTTTGATCAGCGGGATGCCAATCTGGCTGTTAGATGCTACAGTAGTAAAAACCATTAACTATTAGTGGTTAAATTTTTTAGGTGGGAAGCATCACCACTGTCACTGCCAGCTATTTTCATTCCTTGGTGCTGTTTCTAAATATTTGAGCAAATATAGGATAAAATCCATGCTTTATTTACTTTTATTAGTAGTTTTGTAATAAAATGCAATTATTTGAACGTAGGCGAAATGAATCTTCTAGGGAAGAAGCCCATCTCTATGGGCTAGAGTAGTAAAAAAAGACTGAAAAAATAAATAAATTAGGGTATGAAACGAGTAGCAAATCTGCTTTTAAGAGAAGGCTGGAAGTAATTTGTCCTGTGATGACCCTTGAGTACCATGTGCTCTGTCCTGCGGTTTTGTTTAACCTCATCACATTTCCTCTGGCTGGTAGCTCTCTCTGCTCCTTACTTTTCTCCATAATGCCCTTTCTCTGATGTTATTCGATTAACACAGTGAATTTAAGCACAGTAAACTGTATTTGAGGTCTGTGGGCTCCCATTTGTACCTGGGAATGCTGGGCTGCTGTCACACCAGCGCTGTCCCCTCTGTCTCTGCCTGGGTGAGGGGGGCAGTTAGACACTGGTGGATGTTAAAGCTCTGGGTCGCAATTCCTTTCTTTACAGACATGCAAAAATTGAAGCAGGGGATTGAATAAAAAGCTCATAAAACTAGGATGGAAACCTGTTTACGGAATGATTATAATGATATAATGTAAATTAGCAATTCCAGTGTACCTAAACACATGTATGTAGCTCGAATTTAATCTCTGTCATGGATTAGAGCCTTGCTGCAGGTCTGTGTGGGGTAAATGACACTTTTCCACTACATTCAGTAAAATTGTGATCCAGTGCAGAGTGTTCCATATATTAGTGGGGAGCAATCATACCAGCTTTTCCAAGAGAGCATTTACGTGAAAGAAATATGGTCGCTATCTGATAGTAAAAGGTGGTGGTTGATCTGCTGATTTGTATGGTAAGTAATCTTAACTTGTACACCCATTTTAAAAATACAATTTGCAGAGTATATTAATAGCTCTCAATGGGGCATGCAAATTCTCATTTGTATGGGACTTCCAGGTTACTGAGATTTTTCTTTTCATCTGATTTAAGAAGCTTTCAGTAGAAGAAAGTCTTTTTGGCATGTTCAGGTTTAAGTGCTACTGAATTTCTTTATTGTAATATATGTAGTAAAATTTAGTTTTGAAAATGTTTAAAAGCATCACTTTCAGAGCATTTTTGCTTTTTTCCTTAACCTAAATTTCAGTAAGCATTACATGTGTGCAGCACATTAGAAATTTTGATAGAACTGAACTTCTTAACAGTGCTTCTGACTTTAACCTGCTCAAGGAATGAGGTGTATAGATATTCTACTCCATGGCTAAGGATGGCATTTCTCTTCCTAATTCCCGGTGACAATACAATGTCTCCTGTATTTTTCCAGGAAAAATTGAGTCATGGTTATTAGCCAAAAATAACTACACAGAATGTTGACTCACTGTTTGGTGTCTTAGGTAAGTAAGAAAATTAAAGATTGACCTTAAAGTGACCTGATGGGCAGGAATGATCTCTGTTCCTGCCAGTGTGTGACACACAGGAGCTCCTGCACTGCACGGCGGCTCATTATTGGGCTCGGCCTGACCCATTTGGATGCACTGGTGCTGTTCCTTTGCTGGGTACTTCCAGTTTTTTGACGTGACTACCTTTATGTTTCTGTTTCTAGAGGTGGTCAGCCACCGGGAACAATCATCTCATGCAAGCCTGTACCACGTTAAGTGGTACCTTTGTAGATGTCAAACATGTTGAACAAAATACTAGCCAGCCTGAAATCTTGACATTTACTGAAAAGGTGCAGGAAGGGATCATTCACTCAGAAGGTGGCATTTCTGAATGAACAAAAAGCACTCCAGTAGACATCAGGAATCAAATATGTCTCCAGACCTCAGATCAATAGCGTATAAATCCCAGATCTGAGTCTGATGTATTGATTCACTGAATTTTTAATATCTACAAAGAGAAACTCTTTCCTGCACCTCATTGCATCCTAAGGTAGACCTTTAAATTGGTGAAATGACTTATGCACTGGTGTGCCTGTTTCTAATTACACCATTGATTAGGAAATCAGTTGAGCCAAGCAGCTTGGATGTAGGTTTGTGTCACTGGTGTTTTGAAGCTGGATTTGAAGCTTTGGCTCTGAAAGGTACTTGATGCAAAACATTTTGGTGAGTGGAAGACTCCCCAGGTGGACCCCAGTGCTTGTTCCTGCTGATGAGCTTTAGGAGACTTGTGACAACTGCATCAGCAGATAAAAGGTGGAGTCTCTCTGCAGGATAATTGCTTGTGCATCCACTGATGTGCAAGGTAGTTTGAGGCTGTGAATCGTTGCTAATGGTCTGGAGAACACAGAATTCTCAGCACGTACTGAAGTGTTATCAGTAAATACGGGCTATTAAAATAATCAGCAGTTGGTACAGCCTATTTGTGTGGATGGTAAGATCCGAACAATTGCAGGTCTTAATGCTGAAACATAAACCTGCTTTCCTGTGATCCTCTTAATTACCATACGTAACTTCTATTACTGAAGAGTGCATAAATATACATATGCTACGTAGACATCCTCACATTTCTGAATGTTTTCTTAACTGATCAACAAAATAAGTGTGTTGAGATTAGATGCAGTAAGTTTGACCCTTGAAGGGTAATATTTTTTTTTAATTAATTGGATGGTCCATTGGGGAATTGCTCAGAGGAAGGTAATTACATTTCTTTTTCAGTAAATTGAGTGCTTTACTAGCTTAACATTTTTTTTCCTTTTCCTAGGGAAGTATGTGGTAGAATATAATGTTCTTTAACTCTTTCAAAGAGCAGAAGCTTTCTTCTTCTGTTGAGTTGGTGCTTCAGAATTTCTAGAAGCCATTTTCTTTCATGAGTGTTTAGATGTAATTTAAGACAATTTGTTAATTAGCATGTTTGAATACCTTCAAAAAGTGCTGTTTAATGTTAATGTTAGCTGCTTTCCCCTCTTTCACTTCTGTATCTGACCTCCTTAGTCTTACTCTCTTCAGACTAAATTGTTCTTTCACCTGCTTTTTCCTAACCAATTTTTGAGACCTCACATCACTCCCTTTGGATTCTCTCCAGCTGATGTTTTGCAGCAACATTGTGTTGCTGACTCACATTCCATCTATCACCCAGGATAACTGCCAGATGCCTTCCTGCACAACTGCTGCACGAGCAGTTGGCTCCCATCCCGTGTTTGCCCAGCTGGTTATTCCAACCCTTTTCCTGTTGATTGTCAGGAGTGCAGCCGGGGACACAGAAGAGGCCTGGATGCTGCACAAGCAATAGCTGAAGCACCACTGTTACCTACACTGTTTTGGTCACAAATCTGGCACATGGCACCAGTTGGTTTTCTGGTGTCAATCATCCAGGTTTTAGATCAGAGTAAGATCTACAACTGTGTGGTCCTTTCTGTGGCTTGGATATAGAGAATGTTAATCATTGCTAACATGTTGAATTTGGGGGCTACAATTCTGCATCTCCTGATAATGAAAATACATGAATACAGTTACCTCTGAGGTCTAATGTTCCCAAATACCTGATTGTACCCTGCAAGGCGATGTGACCTCCTGCCTCATCCTTGCGAATTTGTTCCTCAAAGAGGAGGGAAGAGTTTTGTTCCCAAAATAGCTGTGGCTGAACAATAGTAACTGACTTCAATCTTAAACCTCAAAAGCAAAGAAACACTAGGCAGGATGTCCTTTGTATTCAGCGTTTATGTGCTTGCTGAAAAAAATAGCTTTTAAGGCTGAGCTTTTAGCTGTGGACCTATCTGCAGCATTGTCATACAGATATGTCCAAGACCAAAACCAGATAACGCCAGTATTATCTCAGCACAGGCAAAAATAGCTGAAGGCACAGATATTTAACAGGTATTTATGTTTTCCACATGAAATTCCCTGTGTCAAAGTGTACACAGCTGACAACGCTTCAGTGAACCAGCTTTAGTGGGCAAGCCACAGTTGCTCTGGTAAATGCAGAGCAGTTACAGACTATGATTTGGCTTCGATAGGTTCAGGGTGGGTTTCTGTAGCAGCTCAACATGTCTGTGCTTTCTAGGGTGCAGTTAGCAGGAAAACTAGCAAATCTTTGGCTGTCACTGGGTAGCCTAGCAACAGGGTAACACTTCAGAATAATTCTTTCCTCTTTAGCATCGCACCTGTGTAATAATCTGTTATGGAGATGGCACTTCATGCTTTTTTGTATTACCTCTTTATAAAGTTTCTTTGAATCCTGAGTGCTTTGACTCCTTAGCACAAACACCTTCCTATGGGTCTGCTGTAGATCTGGCTGTGATGAGCAGAGTGATGCCTTGTAGCGGAGCCCAGCTCTGCTGCTGTGTGTGGCCGTGCACGGTGTGCCCAGCCAGCAGCACCCCCCTGTGCCCCCACCTCTGGGGACATGCTGGGTTTCCAGGAGCTCTGTCACCTCTGGGTGCTGGTGGCAATGGGCGCTTGTCTGGGTGGAAGCGGGGTAATCCAAAGGTCCCCAAACCCACGACAAACTCATCCTGCGCGATACTCTGTCCCAGAAGGCAGCAGTGTTTGTGAGACAAAGTTAGCAAAGCAACTTTGTGTAGAAGAAATTGTGACCCAAAACTCTTCAAGGCTTGTTTCCAACCTTGTTCCTTGATAATGGTATCAAAAAAGAAGAAATACAGAGAAAAAGTTACAAGAAAGCTAATCAGAAGGCTACAGTTCCCAGCCATTTTGTGCCAGCAAGGATGTAACTGGAGTATGTATTTAAAAGTCAGGCTGAGCCACTCTTACAAAGTGTTCTGTTGTCTGCCTTGCATGTGGAGTAAGGTGACAGGGAAGAGATGAACTTTTAGAGCACAAATTACAAGATCATGCACTTAATGACTGGTGCAGTGAATGAGAGGCTGAGGGACAGAAAGAACGTTGAAAATCCCAAGTGTATGAATCACAGAAGAATCTGAGAAACCAGAACAGTCAAATGCGGGCCAACAGGACAGTTGTGCCACAGCTGTGCCTGGTTTGAGCCTATCCTGCCAAAGCTGGCACAGCGCTGAGGGCAGGTCCCACATCGCAGGTGGAAGTTAGTCCCTAATATGACCCAGCTGCAGGGACATCTGTTCCTTCCCTTCTCTGGGGTAACTGATACTCAGGTTTGACTCACCAGTGCTCAGACAAACCCTCTGATTGTGATGCAGAGTTCATTATTACAAATCCCCCCAAGCCTGCAAAGCATGAGGATAGGCCCAGGATATATGAACCGCATACAGCGTCGTGCATATCAATGAAGTGGTTTAGAAAAAATAAATAAATTAGTGGCGTGTAATGCACTTGTGACATCTGGGTTATTGCAGCTTGGCTGTGTTTGATGGCGATAGGCGCTCTGGCTGTGCTGCTGTGTGTGTGTGTTTATTCTGCGAAGTCGGGGGCAGTGCAGCACCACTTCTCTCATCACGGCATCCCTAGGACAACCTTTATGAAGGCAGAAACCGAGGTTTGTGATCTGCCTTTTAGGAAGCAGCTGTGACAGCACCCCTGTGAGACTGCAGTGTGCACTTCTTGTTGCTGCTACTGCTTTGCACGGAGCTGGCAATCTTTCCTTCATGGCACTAAGGAAATTCACCATTAACAGCCCTTGGCAGTGGGGTTTCTTGGCCAGCAAAGTCAGCTGCAGCCAGCACTTGTTCTGTGGTAGTCAAATTGTTTCCTTGGATAAATTATAAGGCCTCTGGCAATAGATTAATACTGAGTGCATAAAGCTGAATGTCTGAATGAAAATAAATAAGAAAAAGTAATTGAATTCAGAAGTCCCAAAAGGTATAGACCTCAGGTTCCTTGTTGAAAAAGATACTTCATTTTAATCTATGGCTTAGGCCTCAGTCAATAATCACAAAGTGAATTGGACATTGAACATTGTTAGTTTTGCCTATTTTATTATGCACAGATGTCTAGTTCCATTTCATAACCGATTATGAGCCAGGTGCTAAACTGCCTTTGGCTGCCTTCATAGGCCTAAGACGTTCTTGTGGCTATCCCTAATGTAATTAAACATTTGCACTCAATTAAATGAGAATTGTGTAGCCACATCATGCTAAGAGCTGCTGCTACTTCCACCAAAATTCTGCTTCTGCATCATTTAGACCGGTTGTAAAACAGATAGTCCACAATATTCAGGCGTTTAGGTAGCAAGCAAAGCTGTTAAAATATTTACAAACTGAGGGAGGGAACAGAAGCGTGCCATCGCTCCGGCTGGCACTTTTGGCATGACAGAGCTGAGGGGACACCTTGAGCCAGGCAGGGGAAGGCAGAGCTCCCCTTCCCAAGGGGCCAGCCGAGCTCCGTGTAGCTTTGCCCTCTGGACTTCACAGCAAAGTTGACGAGTTGTTAAGGTGATGTCATGTCTTCTCTCTGTGGTGTTGAGGCTTTTCTGGCAGCTGGGATGGGGGGCGGTGGGTGACAGCCCCAGCGGTGCTGCGGGAGGCACTGGGGGCTGTGGGGCTCAGCCCTGGTGCCAGCCCGTCCGTGCTGCGTGGTGGCTGTGGGGATAAATGCCTTCAGCTGAACTGGCCCTCTCCCTCCTCTCAGAACCAACCACCCAGCCGTGTAGTAAGCGTCTAAGAGGAGCTCTGGCTTTTTAACAAATAGCATGAGAAAACTGTGACTGGGACGTTAAATCAGGAAAACAAATCCCTTTTCTGGCACTTGGTCTTTTAAAGCTGCTTGGAAGTAAGCCTTGTGGGGTTTTTTCCTGCGTCCTGAAATATTTCATGTTGCCCTTGATGCTGAGCTCAGAGAGCGCTGCCACTTACTTCCCCAGAGGCAGAAAGACAAAGAGTATGCAATTAAACTCGTTCTCTACGGGAGGCTTTACAAGGATTTGCATGGAAAAAGAGCTAGAAATGAAAAGCAAATGAAGGGAAACAATTGTATCTGGAAAACAGGCTGGGACGAGCAATGTGAAAGGCTAAGAGGATATTAAGGGAGCAGATGTCTTGGATGCAGATCTTGGTGCTGGATGGTGGCCGGGGTTTAACAATTTGCCTGTTGATGGGACTGCTGCACCTGCAGCACCGTGAGGCACGGAGACCCTGATGTGGTGGGGACACTGGGGTGCAGGGGGGTTGCTGGGGCTCACTGTGCGGGGATGGGGGACAGGGAGCCTGCTACCAGCCTGGCTGTCCCCACCATGGTGATAAGGCAGATACAGAGTGAGTCTGCAGACAGCTCAGGGGTGAGTGTAAGTGGGCACAAAGTCAGCTGCAGAGGTGGGACATGAGGGATTTGGGAACTGTCCCAGCAAATTTGCTTAGGCAGTAACATCCTTAGGGGACGTATTTTGGGGGGGTTTGTTTACACTTTTGCCTGACAACCTTGGTCCATCTTGGAGTCAATCAATACCATGACAGCAACAGTGATAGTTAACCCAGGTGCAAAAAGTAGGAGTAATTTTTCAGAAGACATAGTCAAGTAATTTACATCAGAAGTAATTATAAATGAAACTGAGTTGAGAGGTGGGCTAATTAACTTGTCCAGTTCCAAGGCAGGAGCCCAACTTTCTAAAACACCTGATATTTCCTCCTAGGTGCTTTCTGAACTCACTTGTGAAAGGATGCTGTGGGGTCCCTGCAGCTGGGATGCACAGCTGCACAATTTGGCTTCTGTTCGTCTGAAGGTTTGTTTCTAAGCCTGGCTCACTTCAGCTGTGAATACTTCTGTAGCTCTGCTGCAGACTGTGCCTACCCTGGAGGTGTGGGAACATGCAGGCAATAGACTCCATTTGTTTCTGGTATCTAGACTATAAAGTCTATAATATGGGCACCCGAGCATCTAGATAACACCTTTGTATTTCTAACTTAGAGTTCCTGGCACAAGATGTTTGTCTGGGCACCTCTGGCTTGTGCTGGACAGTCTCTAAGTCAACAGGTTATACCTGTGTTGTATCATAGAGATTTTCCAATATTCACTGGTATTTTTATGGTTTCTGCTGAGCGTTGGCTTAGCTACACCTTACAGGAACATTTGCAGCGTGTGCCACTGCGTTCGGCTGTGGCACTGGAGGGGCTGAGGCTGAGAAACTGGTGCGGAGCAGAGTCGCTGCTGGAGGCTGGCTGTGCCAGCTGCCTCCACAGAAAGCAGGAGGAGTAAATTCTCAGCCATTTGCTGGCTTCTGCAGTCAAGACACTCAGCAGTGAGAAGACAGCCGGTTATTATCTTGTCTTCTGTGGGTAAAGGCTTTTATATAGTGTTAAATTGTGTTCCACAGCCGATCTCGCGCAGTTGCTGTGTTAATGAATTGGCAGGTAAGCAGCACTGAATAAAAATCTCCCTAGCAGGCGATAGCTGACCAGTGAAACCCTGTTTCTTTGATAGCAATAACTTTAATTAAAAGGGTCCCAGAGCACAGGGGCTGGGAAAGGCATCTGGCAAGCACTGGTCACAGTAGTAAGAAAAACAGGAGAAGGCAATGTGGAGCTGAGCACAAGAGCCTGAAATAATATCAGGGGATAGGGTCTGAGATGGCTTTATCAACAGGTTCTGGAGAATGGGGTGTTTAGCCCTACCCTCAGCAGTACTGCAACCAGCGTGACCTGTCTGTGCACCATTGCCTTGAGGCTCCTTAGCAAGAAAGGACTTTTGCTGAAAGTAGGTGAAATGCAATGAAATAGGTAAGAAAGGAGAAGGGCTGTGCTGAGAGGTGAGATGATGTGCCTGAAGTCTGAGTGTGTTGGCACCAGTGTCACACAACCAAGTCTCCTCAGATCACTCACGGGTTGCTCTCTGGAGGGGTCTGAGCTGTGCATGCTGAGACAGACCTTGGTGTTCAAAAGGTAGAGGCTTGTTTTCATAAACCTGTGTTAGCTTCGCTGCTGCTGTCAGGGTTTTAGCAGCAATTATATCTAACAGATATGACAGATGAACTGTCATGTTCTAGAGTGCGCTTTAGACAATACTACATATTTTTCTAGTGTTATTTATTTAATTCCCCCCCCCACTATTGTAATAGTGTGTACCAGCTAATTTCTCTGGACCTCACAGACTGAAAAGACATACTTCTGTAGATACCTATGTAGTTTTGAGTACTAAACCACATTTATCTCCAGAGTATGATTCAATTGCTCTTTCAATTCACGCACAAACATTGCTCAAATGTTAACTGTGAAGGAATAGCTGCAAGTAAGTATGCGAACTCTCATTAAAATGTTTAACATACTGCATTATGGTTTATTTGCTGATTAAATGTGAGAGACTTAGTAGTGATTCCCCTAAATATACCTCAAAGAATTAAACAGAACCATACATCAGCTGATAAGATCTAAACAAATCAAGTAGCGCACAGAGATAATTGAATCATTTTTATTTTGACAAATGCACATTTTGGGATCTTCTGAATAGCACTTTTGGGGGCTGAATTTGTTGAGAATTGATTTCGCATTTAGCTTTCTAGTCAGGAGGGATTGGTTTGGGTTTGTTAGAAGTCTGGCTGTCCTGTGTGACTCTCGCCTATGCTTAGATACTTTGCTTAGATACTTGTCTGATGGTATCAAGAAATCTTTCTCCAGGAAAATAAGTAGGCTTGCGTGGGGTGTGGGGCTTTGCGTGGGGCTGGCCGGAATGGGGGATATAGAGGGGAGCTTGGCTTGGTGCTGTGAATAAGGGTCAGTCTAGACTGCAAGAACCCTCTGCCTTTGTCTCAGCAGTTGTGATCAACAGGTCGTCATCGGTGCTGCCGGACGCAGGACAATCCCTAGATGAGCCATGACTTCATGTGCAGGAGTACAACAATTTAGCTATGCCATCTGTACTTGCAGGCATGTGGCACCAAGCCCCCAGCATCCTGTGCCCTCTTGTTTGTCGGCAGGCTTGGAGACAGGGTGATGTAGAGGTAACAGCAGTGACAGTGAGAGGAGGCTGGGGGAGTGTGGAAGCGAACCTGTGGCAAAGATCTGCTGTGCTGTGCTGAAATGGGATGTTCTGCCTTGAAAAGGCTCTTCCCATGAATCAGCTCCTCATGGAGAGAGAGGAGCGTCTGATGTTTTTGACTCTGTATCAGGGATCTGGAAGAACATCTGAAGTAGCCATTAGTATATGAGAAGATGGTAAGTGCGTTTCAGCAGTGAGAAAGAAGGCCCTGTCGTGTCTTCCCTTGCTGTTAATCACTGGTGGTGTCCTCTTCCTGGTGCTCAATCGGAATGCATTTCAGTGCATCTGTAAAGTGGCGGAAGATGCCAAAATGAAACTCATCCAAGCTGCTACTTTAAAGTGCTGTTCCAGATATGTTATAACACAGAAAAGAAAAGGCTATGCAGAAATATTGCCTCTTGCTGACATAAAAATTCTGTTTGCAAATCAAGGAAATGTAATATGGCAGCTTCCTTGCTTTTAATAATGTAGTGTGACAAGTGCTTCATTCTTTCTCCAGTATGGCAAAGAGCTTCACATAATAAAAACCTGCAACCAAATGGCACCACTATTTTATAATGTCATCATTGGTGGGGTGATGATTCTCTTGGAGCTGTCTCAGCTTGACTTTTTTCCGGTGTTTTGGGAACTGAGCCTACACAGGATTAACAAGTTTAAGGATGCTGAATAAGCACCATGCAGCGGCAGTTACTGGAGCCTTGGGGGCCCCCAGGGCATGAAGTGGCATCCATTGAAAGAGGAGGTTTCTAAAAGTTGTTGAATCATACCCGAATAAGAGGCTTCTTTCTTGGTGCTCTTGACTCTGATATCACCCTTATTATAATGTTTTCTTTTGCCTTGTCAGGTGTCAGCTAAGGGTATTGCTGCTTTCTTCCCCCTGCCAAAGACTCTCTCCTACTGTGGAATAATGTTCAGACATGGACCATTGCACTTTAAGTGGCAGTTGGGGTGTTTGAATGTCACATCTGAATGTCTGAAACAGCAATTCAGGCAGCATTCATCTAGATTTCCCAGTGTGGATGTGAAGGGGCGATGTTTCCTGGTTTCCTCTCTTGTTCTACACTTTGTTTGGGAAAGGTGAGTAGGCTGAGGGAAGGCTCTTTGCTTTTCCATGACCTTCTGCCTGCGAAAAGGGGGAGAAGAGGAGCAAATGGTGTGTGTAGCATTCAGCACTGTCTGGGGAGACTGTGGGTCCCTACTTCTCTGTATGCTGTATGGAGAATAATCAGGAACTCTGACAGCAACTGGAGTTTTACACTTAGCATAGATGGGTACAGGCCAAAGATGCCTGTCTGCACAAGTTGCACTCTATCTATCATGGACTTGGTGCAATAAATCCATAGTTCAGGTTTAAGGTGGCTCCCAATGTCAGCTCGGTATTGATTCGGCTGCTAACTTTAGTGCTGAAGGAGTGATGTTATAGAGAACCTTTGGGCTGGAGTTTTCTAAGACTGAAAGGGTGTGGGGCCAGGCCGCCAAACTGTACACGTGGTTTAAGGTGCAGACGGCTGACTAGTGTGGCCCCCCAGGCCACCTAATGCGTTAGACACTGATTTCTGAGATCAATCTGTTAGGAGCTGGGCAAGTAATCCATTTGGTGTGCATTTTGAAAATCCTTGTGGGCACAAAGAACTGCAGTTGAAAACAACATCCAGCCTATGGCTAGAGAAGCTGGTCCAAGGGATGATTTAAAAGCAAGCGGATTGAGTACCTGACTGCACTTCTGTTAAAGGTCTGTCCCTGGGAATCTCACTAACAGCATCTGAACCATGCAACAGTGACTCTAGCAAATCAACTAGTGCATCTAGTATTTCAGTATCTTTAATTCTATAATTAAAACTGTCAGTTATGTCTAATTCTACAAATTAGGAATCTGGATGAATAATGGGCTGGTGGCTCCAGAATTCTGGATGGGTGGTGTTATGAGTAACTGTATTTTGCCTTTAAGGCCACTTCAAAAACGGTACTCGATCTAAGTATGTTAAACTCATCAGTAACAGCTTGGTTGGCACAAAGGGTTGGAGTATGGTCTTATTTATATATCCATTTCCTCACTTTTTGGCCACTGTTTCGTTATTGGGCAGTCTCCTGTACTCTTGATTGCCAGCATTATTTCAGCCTGGGTAATATTATCTCACCTCAAACACTTTATCTTGTGACAAAGTGTCAAGACTGATTTAAAAAAAAAAAATATTAAAATCCTGTTTTGAGACCCATCCATTCTCAGTTGAGTCTCTTAAAGCACAGTTATCCCAGGTCCAGCAGAGGAGCTGGCTCCACAGATTGGAGGTGCTAACTTAAGATAATTTAGCTGTCAATTCCCAATGTTCATCTTGTGTGGTTTAGAGATGGTGCACCACCAGAGCTCTCGTTTCCCCAGGATAAAACCAGATTGCTGTTTTTCACTTCTGTTTGCCTTTCTTGTTTGGGTTTTTGTTTTTTTTTTTTTTTTTTTTTTTTTTTTTGATGCTCATCCTCTGCCAGTCCTCCTAGGAGGAGGTTCAGCAGCCACAGCTTACAAATTTAATTGATCGTTAGAATGTCCCTGAGGGTATATCAGTTGCTGTTGTTTAACAAAATGTCAGCTGTGGAACAGGCAGTCATTATAAAGGATATGGCGAGTCATTCATCTTGGTCAGCAAAACTGCCTGAAAAGATGGAGAAAGGGGGAGGAGGGATGTCTGATTTGCCTCTGGCTGCTTTCACTCCTGAATGCTGAAGCCCTGTTCTCATTCTGTGAATGGGAAGTCAGCTGGGGGATGGGAGTCTGTGTGTGCAAGCATGTTTATCTGCTGGAGGCATGGAGTTAACTGTGCTCAGGGTGTCAGACTGAACCTGGAACCTCAATCTGTTCTCTGGCAGGAATCTGTGTGACCTTTCTCTCTGTACTTCCCCTTCCTGCCAACCATGGTGAGTTGAGAAATCAGCCCTGCTCATGGATTCTCAGATACGTAACTCTTAGTAGTAGTAACAAGAATCCTGTCCCCAAAATTACACTTGCTACTCCGGAGGTGAGCCCCCTTTCTGCCAACTGACAGCACTGAATGAAACGGTGTGTGTGAGAATTCCTGTCCAGCACCCATTATTTGAAAGGTGTTTGGGTCAAACAGTTGTTTTAGGTAGACATTACTCAATACGACACTCCACTAACAACAAAACACGTTTTTCTAAGTATGAAGTGTATGAAGTAGAGGGCTAGTAAATGGAGACACATTAAAAGTTCAGAGTTGGTTTCAGAGAGCCCAGTTTCACTGAGATGTTTAAATAAGGGACAGTTTTTTAAGAAGTGCTCAGTGCCCTCCTGCTGTGTTAATTGACTTGAAAATTTGATGGCTTGACTTTGTGCTCAGCTGGGCATTGAGTGGTTCTGAAATCCCAATTTTCCTTTTACTCTTTGAAGCCATGGGGAGCAAAATCACAAAAAGCCCTGTGAATCTTAACATCCTCCTTCCTGGTTTAACAGCCCTGGAGCCACTGCACGCAGCTGCAGCGCAGACAAACTCGCCAGCGCTGACACCTCGTGTTCTCTGGTGCTGCCACTGGCTGAAACACAGCGTCTGACTGGTGGGCATCACGTTGTCAAGAAAGAGCAAAGATAATTTTCAACTTGCCTGCCTATGTAAGGAGGAAATGCTGGTATTTGCATTGACATTTAGACCACATAAAGCACATCAACAGGCTGCAGTGTGCATAACGAGATGAAGGGGAATGGCAGGGATGCTGAGATGCCTCCATTCTTTCTGTGACTTTCTTTTCAGGCCACCAACTGGTGATTTGAGGTTGCTATCAGCATAAGCAGAGAATATCTGAGTGTCTCAGTAACATTTGCGGTTAACAGCAGAATTCGTGGAACTGGCTCCTCTCCCTCAGTTCAGGTTACCTGTCCCTCCCTGTGCCCAAGGCAGGCAGGGCAGGGTCTCTGGGATGGGGCTACGCAGACACAAACCAGTAACTCAGGAACTGTATGGAGTGAGCTATGTCGAAGTGGACATTTTGGCAAAGTCCAGTGAGGTCCTTGCACTTTCCTTGATACCACTGATCTTTGATTCAGACCTTGAAATCCCAAGGACTAAAGGTTGCTTCTGCCTCCTGTCTCCCACAGCGCTTCTTGCCCAGTCCTTAGCCCTGATCCTCACTTGTATGAACTAATCTCTAGGTCTCAATGAAGTCAGTGGAGCCTGCAAATAGTCTGAAATCTGTATTTGCTTGAACGATTACATCAAGGCATGGCATTTTCTTCTGAGAGACTGTTCAGTTTTGCAGGGAATTTTTTGCTAGGTTTCTTTTGTCACAGACAGTTCAATAGTGCTATTGAAATTTGCTCAAGGGGGAATGGCTAGCTTTTTCCTCTAGTAGCCATCTATGCTTTGTGTCCTTGTATACATTAGAATTCCTTTTTTTTTTTTTTCCAGTGCTGGAATCATCTATGAAACACTGCAAATCATTAGGTGAATTGAGTAAGGAGTGGTCTTGTTTTCCAGAAGGCTCATTCAATGACAGAGGATGTGTGAGTGCATGAATCAAGAAATGCCTCCTCCAACCACAGCATGAGTTAGAAACGGGCAGAGCAATGCATCCTGCACTCTGGGAAGCCAGTTATGAGACGTATACCCATACCCATTTGGTTTCATGAATTGAAAATCCTAACTGAGAGAAGAATAAAGCTTATACCTACTAATTTGGACATTATGTCCTTTTTATTATTGGGAGCAGGCTCCACAATGTAGGCATTATCATTAGGTAGTGCCGTGTGTGTGCCATTATGAGATTTAGATGGTCACTGTGGGACAATAATTCACACCTTGCTGGGACTGGAATCTGAAGTCTAATGTGCAAGTTTCTTCTGTGAGATTTGGAGATGGATGCCACATCAAGATCTTGTGCTTACTGAAGGTGGTGGGAGAGGCAGGGGCTGTCTCAGGATGGCCATTCTCCAGATTAGTGCCTGACCATGAGGAAGATTCCTCATTCCTGGGACCACCTCCTTCAGTTCTCGTACTTGTGGAATGTGGGATAAAGAGCAGAATGGTCCCCTTTTCCTTGTGCTGTGCTGCTGTCCAGGACATGGACTATCTCTTACAGCACAACTGGGAGAGTGGGACCTTATCTAGCTTTAAGTCTCCATGTGCTGCCTGGCTTCTAACCACCCCGAGGAGGTGATCTCAGCAAAAGAGAGCATATTGCAAGGTGCAGTTTCCGAGCTATGTAGGGGAATAACATCACTTAGTACAAGTGTTCATATTTTAGCAAGGCAGTAGGGAAAAAAAGCTGTCTGTGCCGGGGATGATTCTTTCCTTGTGTGTTGTGTTTTCAGACTGGAGCTCTGAACTTCCTCAGGTGCCTGGGGCAGAGCATGTTCCTGAGTGCAGCCAGCACTCCCTGTGTGTACCATCACTGCATTGTAGGCTATGTAATCAGCAGTAGTATATTTAATTGACTTTGCACTTGGCAACAGGTGCATTGCAATGAAAAGCGTGGCAGAATTGGGCCATGACTTGTAGTGCCTCTAGACTGTGATAAACAGCAAGTTCAAAGCTGGCAGCCAGATAAATTGCTGGGTGAAAGCTCTTGGTCTGAAGTGAATGGATATGAAGTAAGAAATGCTATTAATATTCTCCCACTGAAATAATTAACCAGAGTGCAGTGCTAAAGTCTGACCCACAAAGGTTATTTACCAAAAGGGTTTCCAGTGTGACACTCAGTGCTTTGCGCAGCAGAGAATGCTTCCTTAACGGCGCCCTTCCACCTCAGGTGACGGTTTCCAGGAGGCTGCTCATGACAGACTAAATTCAGACGGAAAGTGTTTTTGACTTGCTCAATTTCTCCTGCTCTCACCTGCAGATTATTTGTGAGTGGTATCAGCTCTAACAATACTGTGGTTTTGGTGGGCAAACAAAGACTTTCGATGTCAGGTAGCGTTTCCTGCAAATTGACATTCTTCAAGATGTAAGGTTAGGAGAGAGTTTATAAGTACCCTATACGTCTTGTATTGACTGAGCAATCAAAATTGGGATGACTTGCTTTCTCAATGTCAGCTGAAGATTTAGGTTTTTGCTATGTATTGCCTCAAAAGTGGCAGGTAGGCTTAGACACTGTCAGCCCAGAGATGTCTGTTCTGTGTCATGTTACAGCGCTGGGATAATGTATATTCTACTATTATCAGGTAAATCTTGAACTTGCATCAAGTAAACATGACTGACAGTTAATCTTTACCTCAATAACAAAGGATTTTGTTTTCAGAAGCTGTTCCAATTGTCCGTCTGCAATTTCCTACCCCAGAGGTAATCAGTACCATTGATTGTAGTGTTAGATTCAATTGTTTTGGAAAATTCATTAGCATGTTAATTCTTGACTGCTATATATCATTCAACTTTCTGCTTCATCGGAGTGTGGGTTTGGATTTTAGTAGCTGCTGATGACTCAGGAAGCTGAAAGACAAATTACAGGAGAACTACTTGTGTTTCAGGGAGGCAGAAGGGAGGAACATTGTTCTTCTTGAACTCATGTTGAAGGCTAGAAGAGAACAAAACCCTCAAAAAAGTTTTATTTCAGCAGGATTGTTGGCACTGAAAAAGGTAGATGCGGGGAAAGACAGGAAATACATGCAGCTGTTCCGCAAAGCTCATGGGCTAAAGAGTAGTGATGAAAGACCGGAGCAACCTGGGATGTGAGGGCCAAAATGAAGTCTTACGGCCAGATTTCTTACACCTTTATTCAAGCTGAATCTAATATGGCTAGATAGTAGACCACAATGAAGCAGTGATATTCCTGAGAAGGCAAAGTGTGCTTTATTGTGAGGTGCATTAGAAGCTCCTTGGCCATGAGGCTTGGTAAATGGAGGAACTCATTAAACGTTTTTCTGATGTTCTCACCTTGACTTTTTTTTTAATCAAGCTTGACGTTTTCTTTAGATGCATGGATGTCTGTGCTAAGAGAGTTTCGTGAAGCTTTTGGAGAATGTGAGAAAAGTTCTTCTTTCCACGATTGATGTCATTCTTACTCATTTCAGTGGACACCAGAGTGAAGAGCCGTTAGCGCTCTGTCCTTTTGTTTGATACAGTCTCCTTTTGAAGATTCAAAGTGGAAGAAGCCTTTGAGTATTATCTCCGCAAACAGCGGGTAGATGATAGGGCAGCCCGGAATCAAGGAACACTCCCCAGTCCTTGTGAGGATCATTTGGGGTTAATTTAAGGGTAGACATTTTTTTTTGTGTGTCACTTCAGGGGATACTGAAGAGGTTTATAATAATGGTCCGTGCTGGTATCAACAATGGCTCCCAACAAAACATGGACAAGCTCAAGCAGAGATGGGGCATCAGCAGTTACTTCTAGGAGTGCTTAGACTTCTATCATCTCTTCTGACATAAATGAAGAGCGTGAAGGAACACAGTTGATACAGGTGGTTTCCACCAGTTCTGTGAATTTAATAGTAGCATTTTTTTTTCTGTAGACACTTGCTCCAGTTTCAGCTTTGCTAGTTGTAATTTTTTATTTGTGAAGTCAGGTATTTGACTTTCCACCACCAGTTCTAGTCACTGTGAGAACTTTTGGGTGTGTGTTTTTTTGTTGTTGTGGTTTTTTTTGTTTTTTTTTTATCCTGGATGAACTTCCCACACTTGCCCACCACCTGGTCTGACTGGTTTGCAGGTACCTGCTTCACCCAGGAGTGATCAGTAGGATGGTTTCAATGTCCGATCTCCAGAAGGTAATGCAAACATAGTCAATGCCTTTGTAAGACAGGAACTGGTGCTATCTTTAAGGCCATTTTCCTTTTTGCTCTGCTTGAATGAATCTCTACACACTCTGGGACTAATGGGTGACACCTGAGTAATGGCTGAAATACCATCCTCCTTTTCAGCCATTTGCAGTTGCAGCACCTTGTAAATATTTTTTGCGAGAAAGACTAAAGATTTTTTAAATACTCTAGATATTACAAATAAGGCCTGGCTGAATTTCTGCTGAGCCATGGATATACAATACAGAGCTCCAAGCTAAGAGTCAAGCAAATTACTATCTGCATTTTATATGTATTCAAATACATAGTATACATAAAGTATACTTTGACCAAGAATAAAAGGAAACAACTATGTAGAAGTGCTTCTACCAGAGGAGCACATCATTCCATTGAAGGGTAAGCATCATCCTGAAAGGAACAAAAGACCCAAGATGCAGTATATTTAAACACTGGGCAGTAGACAGACATCTAAAAAGGGAAAAGACATCGCTTACAAGCAGGTACTTTATGAGTCACTGTAATATCTTCAGGGCTATTTCTATATTTAGTACCTCTTTGGAGCTCTGTTCCTTTCCATGAATCACTGTATATGCCTTGAAAATGGTGAAAAGAGTGTGCTTGAACTAAGAATACCTTAGGAATTTCATTAACACTGCTGGCAACATGTCTTCAACTGTAGCTGCTGGTATTGTGAGTTCAAGAACAGATTTTAGGATATTTATTTTTTTTTTATCATGCAGCCAGTAGTTGTTGGATCAATACAAGGGTATGTATCACTAAATGAATTTAAATCAAATCATGTATCATTCATATCTAAAGCAGGTTTCTTCTTGCAAGTTATGGTGATCAAGAAAGTAGGTGGCTCTGTCTGCAGCCGGGACCTTTAGGTGGTGAGATGCAAGTGTCCTTGTCTGTCTTCCAGCTCCCCTGAGGTGTCTGGACAAGGAGGGACAACATCCTGGCCTTGCTGACTTGTCAAATGAGGAAGTGTGGGATGATCTAGGCTTTAGATGAGAAAAAAATTCAGTAAAGCCATCCAGTACTCTGATTCTGGCTTTCAGATTTCAGTACTCTGACAGAAATCAGACTGTTAGAACAATTTCATTCTGGCAGCTTGTCCCTTGCTGGAGTTCATAGCTGTGGGACGTGATCCTAATGCAGCAGTATTGCTAAGAATAAGACCCAGAGTAATTATTTTTGTTTTATCTCCTATATCTGTGTACAGAAAGCATTAAGTATTATAGCTTTCAGTTGAATTTGAAATTCAGCTTGAATAGTCCTTAATCCAAAACTAAGAATGAATTTCAGGTGACTATATACAGCCAGACTAGATGTAACCCACAGTATAACAATTATTTTAGGGGTAGGCTCAGAGGACCAAAAGTTGGTGTTCTGTCCAGCTATAAGGGCAGATGAGGGGGTTTTGAGGACACCCCCACATCCAGGATACAGGCAAGAGAGATTACTTAAGGTAGGAACAATTCGGGTTGACAGCAACCGACGTAGGTGGTATCTCGTGTACCTCCTGATGTCAACAGCCTGGAGGTGATGGCGCTGGATGACATACAGCATATTGCGCCATCCTGATGGTGCTGAAGCTCAGGCTCAGACTGGTTTCTCTGCTTTTATTCCACCACCTGCTGTTTTTACATCCCTTCCCCTGTCACATAAATAACTGTAGCTGCATTTTGCTCATGCAGAGCTAACTAGCATCAAACATTTTACCAGACTCTTGTCCTCTAGCTCCTTGTGCTAACAAATACCTTCTACTTTTCCACTGCAGTTGTCTATTTGCATCTTGAATGAACCAGGTCCCCTGCATCAGCTCATCCTTGTTCACAATCCTGTCTGATTTCTAGGATAGTTCAGGTCGTTATAGAAGATTTTTATGGTATTTCTCCCCTGGGAAACCTTGCTCATGACTGGTGTTTGTTTCAAGGTCAGGGTCTGAGACTTTACAGTGAATGCACCTGAGGCCATGCTGTAGCCAGAGGAGAAATGTCATTTGTAGCATGGGCTAATAATCTGCTGCTTTCCTGGTGTGACTGATGACAGCTGCAAGTGTGGAGGAGAGGATGGTGTTGGAGTCAAGTGCTCCTCTGGTGAGACCTGACTCAAAATAGTCTCATCACAGAGGAGCACCAGCTCGGGAGAGGATGCAAACACCAGTGTCACAGCAACTGGCTCAGCAGCTGCTCAGATGAAGAACCAGTGTGTGAGCCGCTGGGTTCTGCACCACGCTGCCTTGTGTCATCTCTTTTCTGAACGGGGTTTGAGAGAGGCCGTAAGTTATCGTTGCCACGACAATTCATCATGCAGGGAGTGAAGTATGGCAAAGGGAGAAGATTAACTCCTAGGAAGCATGGTCTGTAGGAAAGAATAGGAAAGTGTGTTGTGGTGTGGGTCTCCAGGACAGTGGCCGCAGAGGAGCGCAGGAAGTGATAATGACACAGTGATCTGCTCTGATACAGAAATTTTACAGATGCTAAACAGTAAATCGATAAAATAATCTGGGAAAGTTTAGGTCTGAGTAAAATCGTTTAGAAAAATAATTTAATATGAAGAGTTTGGCACTTGGGTAGGTTAAACATATTTAAGCATTTGTGTATGTCGCCCTGAGCTACACCAGAAAAATGCGTTTTTCGCCCAGTGTTGCTATTTGTTTCTGTCAGGTGCAACATACAGGAACCCTTTCCCCCTGCCTCCCTGTTCCTTACAGTGCAAGTTTTCTCTTGTTCTACTTTTAAGGTGAAAACTCTGAGAACCTTTTACTAAGTGGGGTGACAAGTTGCAAGGACAGTGTTTTACTTGGTGATTAAGCCACAAGCCCTGGATTTCATCCCAAATTTTTGTGTTGAACCTTAAGGGATAAATTGATGTTTCAGCAAGCTCCTTAAATTGTAGGAAATTACATTCTGATACAGTCTCTTTAACACACCAGATTTTCACCGAGCATTTAATCTTAACACTGAAGTGTTTGCAAAGTGCTGACCCGAGGTGTTCTGTGTTGCCGAAGGTACAAGGCAAACACTGCTGGGCTAATTGCCTTCAGCAGCTGGAGGGGGGAGGGGAAGCGATTTGCCCTCACTGCTGCATGCATTCGTCTCAGACCTTGGTGGTGTTGGCAGTGACAACAGGCGGTTGAGGCTGTTTGGGAACACACTATCACTTGTACAACAGCTGCAGCTCTAGGCCCAGTCAAGGTTCATTATCTGAGCACCTTGTGGATGTGACACAAGGAGAAGGGCAGGCTGTCCCCGTGGGTTTGCAGCCATCGGTCCCATTTGTGTGTTATAATTGTGCAAATGTCTCCTTTTCACTGAAAACGGTGGGATCTGCAGAGCTGACCCTAAGGTCACTAAGGGGTCCCAGGGCATGGTCTGTTTTTCATAGCACCTGTGCTGTCTCAGCAGGCTGGTGTCCTCATCACTCTGGACCTGCTGAGTGCTGGTGGGAGTGAGGGGTGATTCTTGGACGTAGCTGGGGTGTTTGTGCATGGAAAGAGCCTGGGTCGGCTCCCTGATAGCAGAGCAAATTGATGCGTTAGTGCATGCACTGGCAGCGGTCAGCACAGCGAGTTAGTCTGTTCAGTGCCAAGGGCTCCCGTGGTGAATGTGTCTTTAAACAGAGAATACAAAGCAATTCGGCATTTCACTTGAAAGATACGGCTCTTGCTCACCTGCAGCAGCTTCTTAAAAGATTTTGAAGGCTCATTTTGGCTTAACTTTTCTCTGTTAGCATCAGGACTCCCATTGATTCCAAGGAGAGCAGGACTAATCCAGTGTTGAATAGTCTTAAAAATCTCACTACAGAAATTTGTTTCATGAGCTTTCTGCTGGGTTCAAGAGGANTTTTTTTTTTTTTAACTGAAGGTGGTGCAAAAAGCAATCTGGCAGTATCAGGGGTGGGGGAGCAGGAATTGAGTTAGCATCACTTGAAAAACTTTCCACCTTTCAGCTATCCAGGTTGATAGCTGCAAAGACTTTTTATTCTTTACATTTTTCATAGCAAAGGCAATCCTGTAATTAGGGTTTGTTACTCATTTCTCAGTTCTCTGGCTCTGCTTCTTTCCCAAAAGCAAACCTCTATTTGTCTATTATTTTGCAATAGATAATTATTCTAAAATATTTACACAGGAATATTCAGAGAAGGTTTCTTTTTCACCAAGTTAATAGCAACTAGCTACTTGTGGCCACACAAACTTAGGGCAGTTCTTGCACTCCCTTATATATCAGGAACAAAGATTCCTGAGCTGTCTTCTCTGAATCCTTGGTAAATGCCTTCCAACACTTGATGGGCTGCAACAACATAACCTCATAATCTGTTTGCCCACATAGTTTTAATTTCTCTTCTTCTTTGTCCAATTAGCATTGTGTGAATAGATTGTTTCTACAAGTGGGAAGCTGGTTACTAATATCAGGTGAACCAATTCCTGACACAGGAGCCAGTTCAGCTGCTTGAGTGTGGGCAGATAATGAAGCCTGGCATTTCAAACCCAGTGACCTCATTTATCAAAGCTGCAGGTACATGGGAAAATCCAGGAAACAGACTGAGGAAATACTTGTGGTCTTAAACATGGCATTGTAAAAAATGAATTGTTCCTCCTGTGCCCCATCACAGCTTCTTATATCTCATTGAGAGACTGGAGACAAAGGCAAATCTATGTTGTTAGTTATGAATAAAATTACCACCACCTGCAGAAGTGAAATGAAACTGCTTGATGCAGTAGAAAGCATATTAAAACTTCGTTGCTGCTTTAAGTGAGAAATAATTCGGAATTTTTCAAATTCACCCCTTCCCCTACTAAAAAATTGGTTTATTAATATCCGTTTGCAGAATGAGAAGGAGAGGACTTCTTAGCGTGTTCTTCTGTTGGTCATGGAAAAGCTGGTTTTGCCAGTATAACAGCGCCTGGCTCAGTGTGACTTCAGTACATTTTCCCATAAGTGTGAGGAAGTCAAGATCAAGTTTAAAGGCCCGGTTTCTGGGATAGGGTGAGCATTCTTCTGTACTTGTGCAGGAGGAGGTCTGACCCCCGTGAGCGTGGGGGTGTGTGCTGGGACTCTGGGGCTCAGCTCTTCCACTGCTGCCCCCTGGACACCCCAGCAGCCCCCTCCCAAACACGGCCCTGGGGTCTGTGCTGCTCCCCACTGTGCTCAGGCAGGATTAGCTCCTAGTAACTGCAGTGCTCCAAAGGATTTAGGATTAATGTCTTGTGCAAAAACCTATTCAAATATCTTCTGAAGATTTTTAAAAATTAAATGTACGGATTGCTTTAAATATTTGTATGCAACAGACAGCTGCTTTGTGTTGACCAGAAGTGAATATACTAAACATTTAATAAAGGGCACAGTAAGTATTATTTTGCAGTGTAATTGGTTTTAATTTCCATGTTGATTCTCATATGATTTTCAGGCCCTTAATTATAGCCTAAAGGTTTTTAAGACCATTGACCTACGAATTCTTGATTAACACAAATATCATCCTGAATAATGTGTGTAAAGAATTTTCTGCGGAGGAGCTGCCTTTATGGACTGTGGAAAATCGTGTTTTCCTTTGCCCTGGAAGCAGAGGTGAGGTTTGGCTCCGAGTCCCACTGGAGGTGATGGGTGCTTTGCTCCAGGCAGGGGGTGTCCGTCCATTCTCGGGGGCCTCTTGGAGGTCAGGTCCCCACAGGCTGGTTTCTGGTGGGTGAAATATCCTGAAACATCATTCTCCTGCTGCTTCTCCTGCTCTGCTGGGGTGGTGTGTGTTCACAGGGCAGAGCAATTACCCAGATGTTTAAAGCATTCAGTGTAGATATTAGCATTTATCTAGAACATAATTATCTGACTTCACTTTGACTGCAGGCCATTGAAAGTGCAATAATACAATGGATAAAACATAAGCCATAAAACAATTTAAGAAAAAGAGTAAAATCCAAATAAGTGAAATTGTAATAAAAAATATTGCAAAATGGTAAGATGAGTCCCCCTTAGCTCCCCACAAGCGAACTGTATAACAATATTACATGGTTCCTTTTAATTCCATTTTGTTAAAGAGCTGTGGCATAATGATTAATCAATGAGGTGCTAAATGCATTTCCATTTCTGATTAAGTCTGCCGCAGGGAAGCATTGCTGACTACATGTGTGTTAGAGGAAATATTGTTCAGCAGGTTTTAATTCATTTCTGTGTAAAGGTCCAACAATTATTAAAATACATTCTAATTAGCTGTAGTTAAAAAAAAAAAAATCAGTGAAAACCATGTATCCACTGATTCTTCTCTCCTCCTAAAAAGTGCGTATTTTATGGGAGCATTCCTCTCCACCTTGCCTTTTTTTTTTTTTTTTTTTTTCCCTGGTAAGCCCTGTGTTGTGTTTTTGCTGCACCACAAGGGAAGTGGAAGATGTTCATTTCCCTCTGAAAGCACCGTGATGGTCCTCGGATGAGACGTGGTCGAGGAGCAGCAGTGGGCTGCCATGGGGAGCAGATTTGTTTAAACTTCCCCAGTGCCACAGTTGTGCCCGTGGGGATCATGAGACACCGCTGCTCCCCGCGGGCTGCGTCCCTGCCTCGCTTGTCTCTCTTAGGGGTTCCTTCTCATCCTCAGGCTGATCTCTATGCCTTGCTGGCCACTTACTTTGATTTCACATTGAATTTGAATCTCCTCTTCTTTAGGTTCCCTTTGTTGCTCTTTCTTCAATACCTAGTGCTATTGTGCTCAGGAGCAGGCTTGTGCCCAGGTGATGGGTCACCATCCTTTACCAGTTTCAATAGTGCACGAGGCATGCACTCCTCATACACAGGACACTCATGGTGACGAAAAGCCAGCCAGCATCAATGCCACTTGACAATGTTTTATCCTGACTACTTAGTGATCCTTCACAGAAGGATCCTTGATAAGGATCTGGTTTTGTAATATTTGTGTGAATTAAGATTGATGTGAATTGGATGTAAAATTATGGCAGTTGAATGCAAAGTTGTAAGCAATGTTTTCTGTGCATCTTTATTTAATATGCTGTTACTTTTGAACTTGGAGATCTGTGGAAAGCAATTGATTGCGGCAATGTGAATTTTGAATGCGGGAGATGAAATCCAAGTAGAGTTGGAGGAAATCTCCCTGGGTACCAGAGATTCCCCTCTTGGTTATGCAGACTCTGCACGTGGGCCCAGTGTGCTGTTCCCGCTCTGCAGTGTGTGTTCCAAACATCTAAAATGCTTTCGCTGTTGTTACTGATTCCAGTAAAGCAGATAAAACATCTTGTGAGATCCTGAGTATGAGCAAGCTCAGATGTAACTCGTCCATCTGTGGGTGGTGTGAGACAAGGAGGAGTGTGGGGTGGCTGTGTGAGGACAAACAAACTGGAGGTCGTCTTGGAGAGCTCCAGAGTCAGCATATGGCAATGAATCTGTTGCGTTTGAAGATTCACAGTGAGTGGCTGAGCTGGGGAACCATCGCTACCACAGCCAAACAGGCTGTGCCCACAGCTACTGGAAGTTCACTGCATGTTGGTGGCTGAGAACCTGGTCTGATATGAACACATGGTTTCCTGTGACCATGGGCAGCCGCAGATCCCACTGCAATGACCAGGACAGAGGATCCCTACCCTTAACTTCAGGCTCTCATCCATCCAAGGTCAAAGACATCCAAGAATTTGGGTGACACGCTTTGAGCATGTTAGTCCAAAATGCTTTGCAAGCAGAGACATGGTAGAGCATCACTGATTTCAGGAAGTAACTTAAAGTGCTTGTCCAAGGAAAGAGAATTTCTTCTTACTACATGGCTTCCAAATGGCAGAGATCAGGATTTCATGCACCCTTTGCCACTGAGAAACTTTACTTTGCCCCATTTGCCCTCAGGCCCTGCGTTTGCGGTAACCCAGCCCTAAGGACAGGAGGCTCAAACCTGGTTGTGGGCACACACTGTCCTGTCTGAGCTTTGGCAGCTCTTGTGGCGCTCGGTGGCTGCCTAGGGAAAATCCAGCCTGGCTTAGAGCTGCCTCCCCTCCCCGAGCAGGCAAAATGGGGTGACTGATATTTCGCTGTGCCTCACCCTGCCTTCAAACAGCCCTTCCACAGCCTCCCAGGGGTCTTAACCCATGGGCTGATAAATGCTGTTTGCCTTCAGGGTCTGATAAAACGCACAATTAAGTTTGAAGGAAGTTGCTCATTAACTCCATTGTGTGCCGCAATGTGTCCTTGTGTGATTTGCTGGGACAGGATTTGTTCTGTTTTTGTTTTTCTCCTGCTCCTCCAGTCACCTTCTGCACCAAGTCACATTTTGGGTGCTAGAGATGCATATGAATTCACTTAATCAGGCTGGATGATTTGTAGAATAAACTTTAATTATTACCTTTTTCTGAAAGTGCAGGGTTATTTTTTCTAATGTGTATTTGTGGGCAAAGCAATGCCAGAGCTCAGCAACCACAATGTTTCAGACTGGAGACCTGAGCCTGGGGGAATTTAGCCAGCTCCTGTTAATTCCCGTGTGTATCCTGCCGCTAACAGAAGCGACACCCTTGTACATGTAAAAATAAGCATTATCACATTACCTCTGTGAGCTGGGTGAAAGCTATTAGGAATGACAGCTTCATTTGTCTGCGGGCTCAGGCATGGAGAAATCCGACTTGGTGAGAAAGCTTCCAGATCATGCTTTGCCCTTGAAGATACCGGCCAGGAGACAGGAGATGCAGAACAACATGACAACTGTCCTGTACCCGGCTCCCACCCTGGAAGGAGAAAACACCCCTTCTCGTACTCATGAAAGGTGACTTTGGACCCACTCAGTCTAGTTTTACTTTATTTCTTTAGCCAGCAGAGGTGTGTAGGTGCATCTGGCTGAGCCCTCTGGCACCACTCATGACATTGGTCGGTGCCCCATTCATTGCAGAGGGAGCTTGGGGAAGGTCTTGCAGCTCTCTTCAGCTTACCATGAGCACCCCAGAACTTTTTTAAACTTTGTTTTAAAGTACATGATTACAGAAGAGTATAAAAGTTTATTTTTGTTGAAATATCTTGTTCACACATCACAGAGAAACTTTGATTGAAGTTACAGCCTCAGGCTCAGACTGTGGGCCTTTTCTTGGTCATCTTTTGTCTTGCTGTACCCAAGCCTTCACCTGAGCTCTGAACCTGCAGATCAGGGGTGGTATATCACATTTTCAACACAGGATCTGGGACCTGAGAGGGTCTTTCCTAAAACTTCTGAGGGAACAGGCCTGGCAATAGTCTTTCTGCTGCTAGATCTGGGAGATACCAGAAGATTGGTTTTGTACATCAGGCAAAGAAAGAGACAGCCTAAATATTTTGTCTTGTTTGGCATGGATGATAATTTTTCTCAGTGCCCTTTTCCAGAAGTCATCTACTGAGCAAGGGCAGCTGAGCAATTTGCGTTTTCTTCTATCTTATCCTCTCTCTTTTTTCCTNTTTTTTTTTTTTAATGTAAAAAGACTGCAAGTACATCTCCTGGCATATTTATCAAGTCTGTCTTCTACTAAGATTTGTCTGTCAGCTTGCCAGACAACCCAGTTAGAGATACAGAAGCAATTTAAGGATGAATATTTCAGCCTAAGAATAGTACCAAGGAAAAAGCATGCCTGGTTCCTGCTGTCCTGAAAAGTCCTCTTCACTGGTGTCCTTTCACATCTGTGCTCACAGCAAGGTGTGACTGAAGTCCAGGACCTCGGTTCAGAGGTTTGGGTGGGTAACCTCGGGGTCAATAGCAGAATTTAGGTATTCCAGAAAGACAGCTGAAGTACTTAATTTACTGAAATACCTGCTGTGCCATTTGGCAGTCTGGCCTTCTAATTCACGATTAAGGCTGTAGAGAGCTTTCTGATGGGACATTTTTCCTTTGGGAATTCTTATTTCACTAGTACTGAAAATGAGAGTGTATTGATATAATGGAAATGGCCAGTGTGGGAAATTACCAGGCTTGTTGATGCTGGAGTACAGAGTTCGAGTTTCAGAGCTGTAATATGCTTTTTCCCCATTCTGATGTAGAATTAGCTGTAGTTTGAAGCTGCATGACGTCCTGAGAAATGGAAATTCTGATCCCTGCACGGATTTATTTATTTTTTTTTTACAGCTTAGGTTCTGTTTCCAAGGTTTCTAATTGTAATTCTTTCACCTACTGAATCCTGTTGTACCATTCTGTGAACTACTCAGATGTTCTTTTGTGCCAGATATGTGCCCTCTTAGGTAGGTTGAGCTCGTCAACAAACCTGTTCCTCCCTGCCCTGTTAATGGTAGATGCTGGGAACAAAATCCCACTTCTTGCTTTTCTTTGTATGTGTGTAATGCCACTGACATGATTAAAACCATTTCTCATTTAAGTTACTTGTAGCTCTAGTTTGCACAAAGCAAGAGAACGTGTCTGTTTTAATCAGGGGTGGGAATGGCAGGGCTCTGTGGTCGCGTGGGTGTTGGGTGGCTGTGGAGATGGGGTGCATCCAACTGTGCAGTCCTGGTAATTTAGATTGGCTTCGAAAGTCAGAGGAAGAAAGCGTTGTCTGTCTCGGGTCTAAGCCTGCTCCCCTCGATGCAATTGTGGATGTAGGAAGTGACACAGGAAACATGAAATACATGCGCAGACTGTTGTTAAAAACCCAACCTCTTAAATCTCTCTTCCTCTTCACTGTAAGAAGCAGCCTCTCCATAATGTGCTCATTCAGGCATTCCTAACACAAAGAACAAGTACATGCTGAGATCATGATGACGCTTCTGGAAGACTCACAGGAAGGAAATACGACTCTAGAAGGGAATGATTTTAGATAAGGATTTGCTTCATGTTTTGCCAGCGCTTGCTTCTCTTATTTCGTTCCTGTCCCTAGTTGTCAGGCTTTCCTCTTGAATTTGTGTGCTGCAACCCGAGGGCTCAGTCCTGCGTTTAATTCTCTGCTGGTAGTCCAGGCCAGCCTCCATAGCACACAGGGACAGGAGCATGCTCAAACATCAGGAGAAACTGCAGCAAGAGGAAAGTGGGAGTGAGATGGGATCTGGAGATACTGGGAGAGATCCGAGTCATTTAGCAGTCAAAGGGGAGCAGATGGACTGAACAGTTTTTTCAAAGCTGTTCTAATATTTAGGTTTAGGGAGCAGGTGCTTCCTTAATCTAAACAAAGACATAAATATTAGTGGAATGGTATTTGGGAAATGAAATGAAAGATACCAACCGGATAACAATCTCAATTTTGAGTGAGTTCATGTGGTACCTGTGGTTAACCCTCCATTTCTCACGTACTGAGCACTCCCCTCCATCAACACGTCTGGGCGATTGATTCTGCATCCCAAATTCATGCCTGTGGCACAAGGCATAAAAATGGCTCCACTTGTAATTCTGTCTGCAGTTCCTCAGATGATCAAGATACAAAGATCCTATTTAAACACAGCTGAGAGAATATTTGTGTAGCACTCATTGTGTCGGAGGGATTGTTTTCCAAGCCATCAGACTGTTTAAACCTGCTAAGAGAGTCCTCTCTCCTTCCCCATTGCTTACAGGGAAAAGAAAAAAAACAATCGGAAAAGGTTAGAGAAGAATGGAGCTAGATGAGAGGTCAGAAAATGGGAAGAAAAGCATTTGTTTGGGAAAGTGAGACATATCTCTTGGTATGTCAGGGACATGCACGCACTTTTGTGAATGGGTTCAGACTGAGATCATGGAAACAAGGACCATTTCTCAGAGACATCTGTTCTCTGCCCTGACAGCAGATGTGCCAGGTTCAATGTCCACCCTTCTGGCCAAACCTCAGGACACTTTCCTTCCAGAGGAGCTGTAGGAGAATTCAGTATTTTGGTGATGAGCTAGACTGGAAAATAAATTACTGCTACTGTAAAATATCAATTATTAGACCACAGGCATGCTTCTTTCTCAAGAATAGCTATTCAGAAAAGCATGTGACTTGAGACTTTCACAGACAAGGAACAGAAATACTTGTTGTCTCAATTATCTGGGACTGTTGTGAATTTTCTTGTCCTTCTAATAATTACTGGAACTAGTTATCCTTTATGTTGATGTCTATTTGTAACTGTAAACAAAAACCAGTTTATGGCAACTTCTGTGAATTTCTGTTTTTATGGACTGAGCTTGGGGATAGGTAATTGTAACTTTGGTGTCAACTTCCATAAGCTGTGCTGTTGCACCTCTTGTAGGCTTTCAGTGTGATGCAATGTGTTTGCTCTCTGTTACTACCAGACTGAATTTCAAACTGTATTTAATTCCTACCTTAACAGGAGGATGAATTTGACAGTTAATTCAAATGGGTCCATTGTTTTTGCCATGAATCTGCAGTGGAGGTGTAACACTGCTAATGCCAATTTCAGGTTTTCTGGGTTTTGCTGGAGGAAAATGAAGTCCTAGAAGGAAATTCCAACTATGATGAGATAATCCACAATTTTGCATTCCAGATATAACCCCACAGAAGTCACAGCTGTCAGAATTCATCACTGCAATTCTAACATAATTATTATAAATGTAATCTATTTAGTGCCCCAGGACATTTGTCCTGATAGGCAGAGAAATGTCCCCATGGACATGCTAGAGACAGCATTTTTGTGCCACTCTTTTTCAGATATTGTTCTACAAAATCAAGATGCCTGTCATTCAAAGCCATGCTTCTGGGAAGGTACTAAGGGTATAATTTCTCTAAATTAAACTGCAGCATTTGTACTCATTAATGAGGAAAAACAATCTCTTTGCATATTCTGAATGCCTAACTGAATTGATCATCTCAAACGGATGTGTGCCACCGTGTTGGCTACATGGAGAAGTTTCGGTGTAAAGCTGTGATCACGATGATACATTTCGTAGCAGGTTTTTATGAACAGACTGTGATCAGTTTCCAGACAGCGGATGATAGTGTTTTTAATTATAGCCAAAAAATGAAGTACTTGAGATGATACTGGAGAAAGCATCACACAGATGATACAATAGAACTTTGAGCTGTAGGCCATATTTGGTTAAAGTATTATTGGTGCTATTGATTTTTAATTAATATTCAGTATTGACCATTACTATGAAGAAAACAGCAAGACACTGTAGCAGATTTGTGGATTTTTTTACATTGATTCTTTTTTTGTACTATGTAGCTGTTGCAATTAATAAGGCACATGTGGAAATATTCTTTAAGAATTTTTCTCCCCAGTTCAAGGAGACTGTGTGTGAGAGTCTGTTTTCCCTGGAGCTGTCCTCTGTGACGTAAGGCTGTTTGTCATCTCTTCATCCTGGGGCAGCAGTTGGGTTCTCCAGGCTAAGGTGCTTCCAGGCTGCTGGGGATGTCTGTGTGTAGTGAGAACCTGGGCTTCCTTTTGGCCCCTGTGTTTCTCTGGTAGTTCTGAGAATTTCCTCTGCCTGAAGTAAATCCTCATTATTCATATGGGAAACTAACAAAAGGTATGTTGTCGGAGTTCAGTCTATAGTTGACAGATTCAATTAATTTGAAATAGGGAAACTTTGTGTACTGCTCAAAGAAGAAATTACTCCTGAGAAAGTCATGTGAGTTTTCTGTATTGTAAAAGAAAACAGAAAACCTGAGATACCAGTATCCACAAATGCTTTTAATCCAACAGTACTAACAAGCAAAAAGCCCAGCCCAAACAATAATTGCAATATCAGTTAGAAGCTTAACATGGGGTCTGGAAGAAGGTGTCTTTGATTCCTGGTGCAGACAGAACTACCTGTTTTGAAAAGTTTGTTGAAGTGAAGTTGTACGACTGACTTCTTATTTCATGGAAGGCAGAGCTTCTTTCCCAGGACTGAGTAAACTGTCACAGGAGTGAACCAGAACTGTGATGCTGAAAAAGAAAAGCCGGGTCAGAACTGTCATGACCTGGTACAGTCAGGTCATGTTTTTAAATCCATTACTAGTCACTAGGAGCATCCTGTTCCCATGTGTCCTGAGCTGCTGCACACCCTTAAGTTTCCAGTTGTGAAGGAAAAATGTTCTCCGGAGAATCCATAAAATTGCAGTCTACTTATTTTTCTCCTAAGACTAGGATTTATTCCACTGGTCTAGATGGTTAGTAGGTATTTGTCAATCCATTTTCAGCTGCTGACAAGCTAGATGAAATTGGAGTAACCCTATATACATGCATCTGCCAACAGTCCCTTTTAAATATGGATAGAGCTGTCGGGGCACATCAGCTGTCCCTCCTGAACAAAGCTAACCATGCGAGCTAATAACAAGCATTGATCTGAAAAATGAATAGATGTCAAAGAGGCTTAGTCAGGATAGCTTGCAACAGACAGAAATCAGGCCCTAAATCTTAATCACGTTTCAATGAATTGGGTTATTTCATCCTTTTATTACAGAAGTGACTGGTGGAAAATAATGCGAAACATCAGCCTCTGCTATCTCTGGTGTGCCCGTGCTGTGGTGGGTGGAATCTTCTCCTTCCCTTGCCAGCCTGTGCTGCTGCCTGCCTGGTCCTGGTGTGTGTGAGATGGAGATGGTGGAAGGGGCTCCACCTTCAGCTCTTCTACCTCCCACAGCAGCAACATCAGCCACAGGTGCCTTGGGTGCTGGTGCTTGGCTTTGCATGCCCTGCTGAGGTGAGTTTATCTTACCCAGCACTGCTAACAGAGAAAGATCTGATTTTTTCCCTTTCCAGAATGTGGAAGCTGGGAAGAATCAGTAGGCAACTGAGGACGTCTTGTAGTGTCGTTCTCTGTTTGAACACTCGGAGAACACCTGCAAGGTGAACAGAAGTGAGAACGAGCAAATGCTGGGGTTGTTCTCAGTGTTACGCTGCTGACACGGTAAGAAGCTTGATCATGCGAATAAATATAGAGTGAAGAAAAGCCTTTATTGAATACAGTACTTCAGATATTATTATGCAAACATTATTATATGGCAAATCAGCACTTGCTCAGTTTATTACTAAATACTGTAGGTCTCACAGTGCTATGTTATAAAGATGATACTATATTAAATGTATTACACCATGTGGCTTTTATAAAGCCCAAGAGTAATTCTTGGAAAAGCAGGCTCATTCTGTCCCTGTAGAGATCACAATTTAAGACACCAGAGCTGCAATTATGTAGTGAGGGGGAACAACCGCACTGTTTATCTCCATTTTCAGTCACTCTATAGCATTCAGACTGAGGAAAGCAACAGAGTAAGGAATCTGTGATGTAAATTTATATCCATTTCTGTACTTCTCATTATAGATCTACTCTGGTTATTGCAACTCAGTCACCTGGGTCACGGCAGCAAGAAGCTGAGAAGTCTCTTGTTTATGTACAGGCTTTTGCAAGGGCTGAAATATTTCTATCCTCCTGCAAGTTTGTGCTTTGTTTGCTCACAAGTGACCAGTTCTTTAACACTGCACTTCCCCATCCTTGAAAACGTCTTGTGGGAGTGAATCATCAGTGGTGGGGCACGTACTTTATGTGATGTTGCTCCACTGATGTCAGTAGATTTGCTTGGATTACTCCAGGTTGGCATCTGGTTTGGTTTTTTCTCCTGAAGGCATTAGGGTTTAGGTTTGTTTCATTCGGCACTGTCTTTGCTATCAAATACTCCAGTCAAATTGCAAAAAGGCTGAAATTTTTCACTGTATTTCATAGGTTTTTACAGTAATTTCTATGTCCGTTGATTTCAAGTCCTCACAGCTAGAACTTTAACATACCTTTGATCTGGAAAATGTCTTGATCAAAACTCTGGTTCTGTGCAGATGCCTAACAAGCCATGCAAATGGATGTGGATATAAAGAAAAATCTGTCTGTTTATTATGTCTTTCACCATATGATGCACTTGCCCTGTTTAATCCCTGTCACACCATGGGTGCACCTTTTCAGTTGACAGCTGGATTAGTTGTTTAATTACAAAATGAACCTTTTTGGCTTTTTTTTTCTTGCTTGTCCATCTTACTGAGTGTTTCTGTAACTGGCAGGTATGATCTGCCTGGTGTGGGGCGCTCAGTGTGACGTTTCCATCAAGCCAAATCATTGCATTAGTTTTGCCTCAGTGCAGAAGTCCCAGATCGAGCTTGTTTCCTGTTTTTTCTCTCCGGCATCAAAGAGTGGAGGTTTGCTCTCTAGTACCTGGAGTGCTGTAAGACTTGCACAGCACCCAGATGACATAATGCCAGTTGTTAATTACCCCACCCCCCTCTAATTTGACACAAAAGCTGCATACCAAGGTGGCTGGTGCTTCTAATGTATAGTGGAGGCAGCTCAGCAGCCACCCCTTTGGGGTATCCCCCGGGAAAGGCTGAACAGCTGTTCCAGCCAAAGCCCACTGGTGTGAATGGGAAACTGCTCCCAGGACCATGCTGTCCCACTGTGAACTGGGTGGGTGCCCAGTGTCAGCTCTGAGCGACTCCTCACTCTGCTGGGAGGGCAATTCACAAAGTGACACTGTATTGGCAGAAAAGTCCTTTATTTTCCCTCTGAAAAGTGCATGGGAAGGCTTAGATCATATTTGCTTTCTTTAATGGGTTCTCAGCATGGAACAGTGCATTGAAATGTTTTTGTGTGCTCTCTTCTTAAAAAGCAGATCAGACTCTAAAGCTGTCGATGGTAATGGGCCAGGAATGATCTAGGTGGCCTGTGCCGTGAGCTGACAGCCTGATGGCTGCGTTCCCAGGCTGCCTCGGCGCTATTGCCTTAAGTGCCTGTTCTTGTATTGGAAGAAGCCATGCTATTACAGGAGAAATAAATTTACCACCATTTCATTTCCTTTTGGAAACACAGTACTTCATTTGGCTCTGAAGCCTTTTGCCCTGTTCTGCTGACCTTTAGAGCTATTTTGCAGAAGTCTCCTTTTCTGTAATCTTAAGCACAGTTTTAGGCAGTTCAGTGGCTGTGCAGGGTGCTGGCAGAGTGTGCTGGCAGGGGTCAGCACAGCTGAAGGCTCCATCCTACTCTCCCAAATCCCCTCACCCCAGGGAAGGCGTGATCAATACGGGCAGAGCTGTGCCTTCGGGGTGAAGCAGGTGCCTGTTACTGAGACTGCATTTCAGGTTCTTCTCTGTGATATGAGGCTGTTAATATAATATTTAAGATATTCCTTATTGCTGTTGCAATAGGTTATGTATATTGTCACATTATCACAGCATTAACTGTTCCTAAAATCCTGGGAATAATTTTTGAAAAATTTTTGTTAACTAGAGAAATACGGAAATTGCTTTGATAGTCTGTGAGTTTTGCTGCTGTGCATTGCACTCATTAAACTGTTCACTGAGATGAAAAGATGCTAAGTTAAATGCTGAAGAGTAATTTTTTGTAGATGGCAGAAATAATGCAATTTTAAAGTTCTCCAGATATCTGAATGTGGGCTGCTGGTGCCCTTATGGTTTTGGCGATGTACTAAACTGGGACTAACAAAGAAACCAAGGTGAGCAATCCTCCCATCATGTTATACTACACTAGCTTTATTGTAGCCCTTCAGCCCTGAAAGCCTGCATGCCCTGTATGAGCAATTCAGTGTCAGGGTCGTAAAACACTGGTGACAAATGAAAATGCTTGACATGGAGGCACAGACGAGCTTGTACGGATGGGGGAAGGCTGTGACTGCAGAAAAGGAGTCCTTCTGTTTACAGCCTCACATTTGCATGGGGAAAAACTCCCTAAAGCATCTTCCTGTACATGCGGGTTTGATGATCCTGTTGAGAAATGTCTTTAAGTCCTGAGGGCTTGCAGTGTGATGGTCCCCACTGGTTAGCAGACCCAGGTGGGAGAAGGGGAGATGCCTCAGGGGTCCCATCGAAGGCCCAAAGGAGGTTGCAGGAAGAATGCAGATGGTCACACAATGATTTTTGAAACAGGGGGTTGCCAGGTTTTTATAGTGTATAAACAAGAGGAAAAAGAAGTAAATCTTTTCTAGGGATAGCTAAATGCAAAAAATAAAAAAAATTGCTTAAATAGGGAAGTGAGAGAAAGCCTGAGGGGAGCTCAAAACTGTTGAAAATGGAGTGAGACTACAATTAACAACTGTAGGGAATTAAGGGAAGTTCTTGCGCATTCATCACCAGACGGAGGATGGTCCTGTCCTGCTCTCTGGCTGGGGCCCCTTGGGATGCTTTCATCCTCCAAACAAAAGCATGTGGTGGGCTCACATAGTTTGCCCAAGTAACACTTCCATTAGTCAGACTGAAATAACCAGTTCTGCTAGAAACTTAATAAAAATCTCTTCTAGTTTGGACTGTGATTTGGGAAACATCCAAGCTTTTTTTCTTCCAAAATGATAAAGTTGAGGCAGAAACACAATGTGCTCTATCATGTTTAAATTTAGCAGGCAATAATGACAGAAAAAAAATTCTCTTATCTCTGACTACATTGCCCAGCCCTATTTGTTCTGATTCTTATTGCCTGTGTGCAGCAGGACCCTGGGCTCTGGTCAAAGGCACCTGCAGCTTCTCTGTGGTCTCCAAAGGCTGGAGCAGGAGGTGGTGCCCTTGTCCCAGGGCAGGGGTGTCCAGCCGTGCTGTAGCTGGGCTGCTTGGCCATACCCCAGCTCTGGGACGCTCTGAAGGGTGCTGCAGCCCCTCTGCCTCCCCTCTCCTCCCTCACCCCACGGGAGGCACTGCCAAGCTCCAGGCATGTGCTTAATGAGCTGGACACACGGCACCGCGGGGCTTGGGAACAACTGCCAGGAGAGGATAAAAGCTGAGGATGAAGGAAAAGGCACTTGGGATTGTGTGGTTTGAGGGCACCTGTGTGAAGGCTTTTTATTTTCCCTTTCTGTGGATGGAAAAAGACCCTTTATGAAAAGACATTTCTGCTTTATTTATAGCTAATTTCATAAAAACCCTTGCCTGCTCACGGAGAACAGGAAGATTTTCAGGCTGTGCTGGTCATTCATGCCGTTTGCCCCACACCAAACACTGAGCCATCAGGATGCCTCAGCCCACACTCCCCACTGGGAGCTGAAGCTGGGAGCATTTTCCCAGTGTGCTGAGTCTCCCCCAGACTGGGCAGCCCTGGGCGAGAGCGAGGAGGGAAGAGCAGGCAGGGCAGTTCTGGGAGGAAGAGCAAGAACATCTCTGCTCTGGCCTGTGGTTCCACGCTGGCCCAGGCAGCAACAGGGGCTGGTGGCTTGTGCAAAGCCAAAAGGCCAGTTTACAGGCAGGGCTTTCCTCTTCTTACCTGATATTCTCCATCTTTCCGAGCAATCCCTATTATCAGCAGCCATGTGGCAATGTCAACGTGAAAAATAACGATGATATCTAAGGAGCCTCTTCCCTTGCAGGCTTAGCTCAGGATGGCAGCAGAGTGGCAGGATGGTGTGGTGAAGAAGCTTTGGTTAACCCTCTGCACAGGTTGTTCTCAGGCATATTAATCTCAGGCCTGTCAAAAGCACCATGGATCATTGAAAAAAAAAATCATCACTTTTAAAATAGAAGATTACTATCATTAGGGTATTTTTGGTACCAGAGTAGGTGTGGAGTTTGAGGGTCAAAGTTTCCCACTGTCATTTCTGTGGAGCAGCAGCTCTAAACCAGCTCTTGCCTTGGGTGAATCAGTTGTTAATCACAGCGCTTGGACGTTGCATGTGCGTCACCAGTTTGTAGGCTGAAGCATGTCTCATGTCTGGAGAGACCTCAGCAGTCCTGCAGCTCTCACAAGTTTGACACTTGATGTTATGAATTACATGGTGTTTGTCCCTCTCACAATTACATTTGATTTCTTTATGCTATTTGATAGCTCTGCGCTATGATGATAGTGTTTTTCTCTCCCCCCTTGATGATGATTGTATCTCCTGGTCCCTCAGCTCTCACACACACAATGTCTGACCTCAAATGGAGCTGGCATCTTCCAGACGATGTGTGTTTATGTCAGTCAGGAGGGTGCAGGACTCAGCTCACATGTTTATGCTCCATTACTCACCCCTGCATTGTAGGGAGGAATGTTGCTTCCTTCTGTGCTTTTCTCTGGGCAATTGTAATTCTACAGTTCAATAGCTTTGAATTTATGCAGCCTAGCTGGATATTATCAGTTTATTTTTATGTGTGTGGAGAGATAGAGCGAAGGAGAGAAAGGGAGGAGGAAAAAACCCTGTCACTCTTGTGGGGCTTACAGTGGGATTTACACTGAAGCATGAAATTCTTCATATAAATATTTTAGGACCCTTATCTCTGCAGAGATTAATCTTGGAAATGCTCCCAGGAGAACACAGGCAGCTTGTTCTCAGCTGCTTCCTCCCCTCCCCTTTCTGCACTGAGGGCTGCAGGGGGTTCCTGTGGCTCTGGCTGCATCTCTGGTGGCTTTTGTCCCCCTGTGCAGAGGGGGCTGAGCAGGGCTGAGGCCAAACCTGTCACTGGGCAGTGCCCACGAGGACCCTATCCCACGGCCCGTCTCTGCAGCCCTTTCTGGAGTGGGTCTGCAGGGTGGCAGTTGCTATGGCTATCCCCTGCTTGGAGGAGAGCTCCTGTGTCCCATCCCAAACAACAAGAAATGAGTATTTAATAAATATGAAATAATTTCTACACACCAGTTCCTAAGACTGGTAGCATCACAGCGTAGGTGTTGAGGATAAGCAGGGTTTAGGAGCATGCTCAGTTACAAATGTTGGGGGAAGTTGGGGGCTGTTGAAGGCAAAAGTTTACCTCACCTTTTCCTTGGTGTTCCCCAAAAAATCACCCCCCTAGTTTGTAAAGCAACTTCACTGCTGGCCTAGTTGACTCCTCCATTTGCAATAGTTTATCTTCACTTAGCTTACAAATAGCACAGTGAACTCCTTTTAAAGAGCCATCTTTGCAAAACATGAATATCACATAAGAACAAAATTGATTGCTGAAATAAAGGATGATAGCTGCAATATTTTATATTTATACACTACTTCCAAGAGATCTGGAGAAGTCACAAAACCTGAAAAGCATGTGCGGTTTACTGAAAGATGGATAGTCTTTCAGTGTTTGCAGCAGTATTAGTTATTTATAATGTTTTTCATCCATTACATCGAGAGTTTGCTCGTTGAAAAGCAGCTTGCCTTCTGGAGAGCAGAGGCATTTGCAAGACGGAATGAAGCTCAGGCTACAGCAAAGAAATCTTGCATACCAAACAGAAGAAGGGAGAAATGCTTGATTGGAAAGAAACAATCTCAACCCCCCTTCCCTGGGTATAAAACTACTGGAAAAAGTACTTTCTCACTAGGAAGTACACTATGAAAGGAAATGTTAACGAACAGTGTTCCCTACAGCTGAGCAGTGAGGGTAGAGTAAGATGTGATCTCGTGGTTTAAGCTGTCAGGCTTTTGATCCTGGTGGGACTTGCTCCGATGTGCCTTCATCTGTTGTGTTGTGCTGTTCTGTTGTGCTGCTGGGGTGACGTGTCCGTGCCACATCATCTGCCTTCCTGAGTACCTCCTTGCCTTGCGTAATAAGGCTTTTGAGGTCAGACATGGTCATCTCCACCAACCCCTCTGTTGCAGCCAGAGCTGATCCTGCTGTTTCACATGTGTTCAGGGGCAGGGAGGCTGTGTGGGCTGCAGGTGCTCTGTGCTGTGGGGAGGGATCCAGGTGATTCACAACTCATCAGCGTGGATCCCCCAGCCTTTTCTCTGTGCCAGTGATGCCAGTGCCCCCCAGGGTACCAGCCCCTGGCCCCACACTCACACCTTCCCTCCAGCCCACTCTCAGCCCTGTGCATTCTCGGTCCCCTCCTGGCCCCCCGGAGACTCTGGGCCGTGCCAAGCCTGTTTGTCAGCGAGTGCATCGTCCCCTCACCCTGCCACCAAAATAGCCGTCTCCCAGGAGCCTTAAATCGTTCTGTTTTAAACACAGTATTATCATAATCCCAGCTTGCTCTCTTTTCCTCAGTGTCGCTTCATTAAAAAGAGCCTGAACAGGCTTAAAAACTGCCATAAATTTTAAGCTGACCTCCAGGTCTGCTGCCACGTAAGGACGGGGAGGGGATGCCTGAGCCGCACAAGGAGGCGCTTGTTTCAACTGTTGACCGAAGTGTTACTCAAAGAACGTGCTTAATTTCTGTCACAGCTTCAAAGAGACCAAAGAGCAATAGTAATAGTTTGCTCTAGGACTGAAATGTCTGGAATATAAACCACCTCCTACTATTCTTGCTCTTTTTCTTTCTCATATCTCTCAGGCCCAAAACCGCTGCTGGTTTCAATCTGAAATCCCCTTCTCTTGCCCTGGCAGGACTGAGATGATGTGGTGAGTTTTCTTCTACGAGGGATTCCTTTTACATTTTACATTTCTTTTCTTATTCTCTGAAAGAAGTAATTGGAAGTTCTTCATGAATCTACCCTTTCTAGTGGGAATCAATGGAATCACTTTACTGCATTTTAAATAAAGCTGTGTCTTTTTTCCTCTTAAATCCAAATAACTTCCTCAGAAACTCACATTTGAACTTGATGCTTGTTCTTTTTACTTGAAACTTAAGTCTAATTTATTCTAATATTTGGAAGCAGTAGAGACCCTATTCCTAGGGTTACTGTAGCTGTGAGACTGGAAGAATTGTGTAAAGTGCAACAGAGTCATGAACATCCCCAGAAACCTGATGGCAAAATGTAAAGAGGGAAGAACCAAGTACAAACCACTACAATATTTACTGACCTTGTGTGGTGAAGATGCTATGTGTGCTCTGAGTGTTTGCTGTCCCTCAGCTGGATCGTTGCCTGTTAATTTAACAAGGGAAGTTGTGTTAAGGAACAAGTGAGCTGTGAGTTTGAGAAGTACAACTGTCCTGACCTTGAACGCTCAGGCTGAAGTTCTTGAAAGCCTCATGTCAGGGGTGATGAAGAACATTGCAGGGCCTTGAGAACAATGCTGTGTTTGGTGGGACTGGCCTGGGGAGGTGGTGAGATGCCCTCAACGCATGTGTGTGCTGTGGAGGTTGGTGATGGTCTTCAGACAAGTGGAGCCAGGGTTCCCTGGCTGTCCCCTGTCACTGAGAGTGGTGGAGAGCAGGGGTGCTCTGTCTGCCAGCACCCTCTGCCTGCTTAGCAGACAGTTCTGTAAACAGGGAGATTCAATGGAATTGCTTAAAGCTCATTTTGTATTTTAATTAAGTGTGTATTAATTTGACTTAGTTACTGAGCACTGACTACTTTATGCATTCCTAATTTAATGAGCTAATGGTGTGGGGATAAATAATACATGATGGAGTGTATCTTTGTAGTGTTAAATTTTTCTGTTTTATGACAATTTTAATATAACTGTGTACAAGTTAATTAAATCCACAGTTTATTGCTGATTACAGTGATTATTTGGCTCTTGTACATTGTGAAACCCCACAGAAAAGTCACTGTGGCAAATGGCAGGCTGGTGAAAGCCAGCTTAGATGAAGGTACGCCCTCAGCAGTATCTAGGATGGCTTGAAACTCGGTGTTTTATGAGAGCATTGGTTTGGTAAATCTAAGTTTCAAAACAAAGCTCTCACTTTTTTTGACCCTGCACTTAAGAAACCTGGAAAGCTGAAGTGCAGCTCAGCCTGGTGATGGTAGTTTTGTCTGCTTGCATGTTAACAGGAGCAGAGAGACCTTCATCTCTCTGCAATCTTCAACTCCTTGCAGCTGTTCTTTGTTTTACTGAGGTGAAGGCACAATTTGGGAAGAGCAAGGGACATAACACATTGGGGAAAACTTGTCTGGGTAATCTTCTGAGTTTATTTAAACCTCTGAGAGTTTGCAGTAATGTCATGATTACAATAGTTAATTTCCACCATAAATCTCTCTCTCCTGAAGAGGATATACTTCTTCCTCTCCAGGTAAACCCCTGAGGACTTCAGCAGGCGTCCCAAGGGAGTTTGGTGCATCCTGACCTGTGACTTGGGCTCCGAGCCCGTGGGGACACCGGGCTGTGGGTGGGAGACAAGGCAGGGGTTACCCGCAGAAGGAAGAGGCTGTTTCTCCACTGGCTTATCCAGGGCAGTGCCCGCATCTCAGGGAAGCCCAGCTGGCTGGCACCAGCCCAGGGTGCCGGGATGGGTGTCCTTTGTGCTGTTAACATGTTGTCTTCAGAACTGTCTGTTACGTTCAAGCCGAAGCTCTTCGCAAAGCACTGCAGTGCGTGACAGATGATCTTATACATCGGCTTGTCAAGATGGCATCTTTTAAGTAGCATTAATTTATTTGTTCAGAAAGTCAGGCGTTTTTTCCCCGGGGCATATCAGCATACAGCACAACCTGTTGTTATTACCTGTGGGTGGTAACAGAGGCAGGTGTGGGCCAGGGGGACTGGGGTGGGGGTGGCATCCCCAGCAGCACAGTGTTTGTGTGGGGATCACGTCTGTCCCACCACAGCCCGGCTGCTCGCCCTGCCTCTGGGCCTGATCGCCCTCCCATCAGCTGCAAGTGGTGAATGAGAGGAGAGAAGAAAGAGTAAAAGGAGGTAAATGAACGTGTGGGGAAATAGACATGAGAGGGAGGAGTACTTCATTCCACTCTGAACAGATGGTGAGTTGCCCAGGTTTAAAGATTGCTACAAGATAGATATCCTATTGGCAAATATCATTCAATCTTCTTGTTGTGTTTTCGGAAGAACTTCATGCGTGTTCACATTTGTACTGATAATTTGAAGACGTTCATTAACATTTTGAGTGAAATGAAAAATGGATGCTTTTTTCCCAAGCCTACTAACTGTGCTCAGGCAACTGCCCGCCCTTGCTCTGTAGGAGGCTGTTGCAGGGCACCAAGCAGCTCTGTGCAATGATCAAGCAACTTGTATTTGCTGATGGGAGAGAGAATTCAGAGGAACACTGGGAATAGTGAGACCTACTCTCACCCGGAGGCTGGAATCCGCTCTTTCCAGCTTGCCTCTGGAAAAGCTTTGTCTTTTACCCCGGGTTCACAGCAGATCGCAAACCAGCTTCATGTGTCCCCCTGGGACACTGCAGCAGTGGCAGGAGCACTGATGTTTGGCTGATGGCTCGGGGAAATGGGAATGACTGTGTTTCGATGTGTAATTTCTCATGGCAGTACCGATGTTGCTGGATTTGTTTCTATGCTTTGATAAACAATTAAGCTTTGACAACTGATGGAAAATGCATTTACAATTTTTCTTGTTGAACTGGATACTTGTTCTATTCAGATTATCAGTGCTATAATAACAAACTGAAAACCCTCCTGTGCCAGTTGGAACGGCCACAGTTCCTCAAAACTTCATGAGGTTCCTCACCTAGGAACCAGTCACTTCACCTCTTTGGTGGCCCATGGGAATCGATAAGCTCCTTCAGTTTTAGATGGCCATTATAGTTGTCTATGAATCAGCTGAAAAGGCACAAATACTGTATATTGGTTTTGTATACTTGGCTGAGCAGACACCCTCTCCTAGAAAGCACGGCAATGTTTAGAGTTACCTGGAAAATACTCAGCTTGGGGCTGCTTTAACATTTGTTGTTTCAGCAAGATGACTGGATGAGTTTTGTCTCTGTACGTGAGATCCTAGCACCTCAATATTTATAAGAAAACATGGTAACACTGTCACTTTTGAAATGTTGCCTTGTTGTGTGATTGTGGATATTTTTTACAAAATAACTTATAGCCCAAATGTAATGGGAAACTATTTTCTAGAGAGAAGATAAACAGGGAGGCTGGAAGCTCCAAAGCTATTTGTGAAGGAAAAAGACACTGCTGTGTCAGGAATTACTCAGCAAAATTCATATTTTTCATAAAATGGAAGAGTGGTCAACCTCATTTATATTTGTGTATTAGGTTTGCGTGGTGAGGTTTTGGTAGTGGGGGGGCTATGGGGTCAGTGAAGAAGGGGAGGAATTGAATCATGCTCAGTGGTTCATGGCAGATCTTGGCCCGTCTGATGGAGGGTGTTTTAAGTTTGATTTTGTAATGTGGCCCAGCAGCAGAGGATCAAGTGCTGGATAGTTTTTCTGAAGTTAAGTCAACACCATAAATCAAACTGCAGGAGGACCATGGTGTTTAATTCATTAACAGTTAGAAGATTAATTAGAGAGCTATTAAATATTTGATTAAATTAAAACTAAAGTATTTAAACATTGTTTTTCAAATAATGTTTGCTCATTAATTAGAATGGCTAAATGTTCAAATTAATTAGAGGTGTGTTGTTGGAATAAACCCGCATGCATTTCCCTTCCTGGGGTGCTCTCAGATGTTTCCCACCTACAGAAAAGGTGAGTGATCGCTGTCAGCTCCCATGGACACAGCTGTTTTCCTGGATCCGTGTGTGCAGCCGGGCTCAGAGCCTCAGACCAAACGAACCCTGGCTCCATCTGCCACCCCAGTCCCAGATCCACTCACTAATTAGTGAGATTAAACACCTTCCAGAGTTAACTGGCCTCATCACTGTAGGAATCCTGTAATGCGCTTCTGAGGGGTGACATCCTGACAGCTGGTGGCAGGGACCGAGGGAGGAGGCTGAGAAGGAGGAGGAGCAGTGCCAAGAACCCGGCACAGTCCTCTGTGCTGCTGACTCCCCTCCCCGGCACCCAAATCCCCCCATGCTGGCCTTCTGGGGTGCCTGGGAGCCCAGAGGCACATGGGCTGGGGCTACATGTCCCCCAGAAGTGCCAGCTGTGACCTTGCCCTGAAGCCTGGCTGTCCCCCTCTTTTGTGTGTGGAGCTGCTCTGAGACCTCTCCACACACTGACCTCTTCAAGCACCATGAGAGTATCTTGGGCACTTTGACTTCTGAAAACATTCAAACCCAAGGAAGTTCATTATCTCCTGGCTGCCTTCATCTCAACAGAGGGGAGGGCCTGCTTTTGAGGATGTAAAGACTTCTCAGTGCTCTAAAGGAGCATAAAAATGGGATTAAATGCCACTTACATCCATTATTACCCACAGGATAAATGAGAGTTCTGTGCATAAGGTCAAGTGCTGGTAAAGTTATGCTAGTAGATGTTTTGCCCCATAATTTTTTTAGGAAGGGAGATATCCATCTTTCTCTAGAGACATGGAATTCCCAGTTGCCTGAAATGTTCTGTGGCACCGACTGCTCATAATGACCGTGGTTGGTAAGCACTGCAGGTGACACAAATAAATGTCAAGAAGAAAGCTTGAATTAAGACAAAAATTCTTAAATATCTTGCGTGTATGGTTATACAAAGATAATAGGATTACTTCAGACTCAGCACCAGGCTCTTAAAATGTAATTTTCTATGTAAGAAGGTAAGTGTGGAAATCCTGGTGATGGATGCCTTCAAAACAATCCAGAGGATGAGCCATTTTCCCCTGCAGAAGTCAAATGCAGGAGGTGGAAAACTCTTCTCTGCTTTCGTTGCACCCTTTATCATTATTACAACACCCTGCATCAAGAGTTAATGAAGACTTTTATCCGTTCTGTCTGAGCAGGTGATCAAGAGCCAGGTGTGTGTTCGTGTGGCTTGGGCTGGGGTAGATTTTGCCTACCAGTAGTCCCCTGTCCTGTTACAGAGATGAAAGGGATAAATCCTCTTAACAAATTCTTTCCACTTTTCCGTTTTTGCATCCCCTGTGACTTGCTGTCACTGCATAACGGCAGCCATGGCAGCCCTTGTTGGGGTACTCTCCACTCTGCCACCACCCCATGGACACCCTCAGGTCTTGTGCCCTCAGGCAAAGGTGTTGGGTTTGGTGTCACCAGGGGAGAACAAGTGTCTGGAATTTCTTCCCATATAATGAGGTCCCGAGGAACAACTCTCAGAGCTAGTGTAATTCAGAGTAAAGGAAACCTGAGGTTTAGAACATAGGGTATATTTTAATTCAGAATTTATTTTATGACCTACTGAATATGACTGGAAGCACTAGCTTCATTGAAGCTCCTTCCAGACCTCCTGCACTCCCTGGGTACTTTGGGTTCACCAGTGTCCTTCCCGTCACTACTGATGGTTTGAACCCAGTACCAGGAGGAGGAGCAGCACCTCAGGTGCATGGCCAGGTCTCACCCCACCTGGGGCTGGGTTCCCTGGGGAGCTTCTCTGCTCCTGAGCACCAGCTTGGACATGAGGACAGAGCTGAAAGAGAAACACACACGTTCTGAAATGCCCAGGGATTCTTCTGGTCAATGGGAGTTTCCTCATTTAAGCTTCCTCATGTCAGTCCAGACTGCCCTGGTGATGACAGATCTGCTCCTAAGGATTACACGTCTTGAGTTTACCCACCTCTCGCTTTTGTGGAAGAGGAATTCCCAGCCTTTTGGCATCTGAAACCATTTTCTTTCTGGATGTTTTATCTGATACCCTCTATGGGCATGAAACTGTGTGGTTGCTGCTGTAACCACAGGAAGATACTGTGAAATTGTGACAGCCTGATGAATTATAGGTTTAGCTGAGGATGGTGAAGAAATGTCTCTGTGCTCAGATTCCCAGTCCCCTTATCTAGTCTGGAATCAAGCCGATCCGTTAATCACGTCCCTGCAAAACAGCAGCTGCTCGATCTCCCCTCCCATTGAATGCCTCATGTCAGTAACGTGGTCATGGAAATGCAGTGACTCGTCATGTGTGGAGCAAAGGCAGGAAAAATGAGTAAGTAGGAGCTGTGTCTACGTAATGGTGTTGAAAACCAGACCATAAACATTTATTTTTAATTTTTTCCCCTAAAGAATAGCTTTTACTGTCTAAATTGGGTTACTGAAGCCTTAGTAAGGATGCTGGTTTTCATGGATGGTACGACCTGACTGTCTGCCAGCACAATACTAAAAAAAAGAATAGAAGTTGTTTGAAAAGCAAAAGGAAGAAAGGCAAGAGCATGCTTTGCCACGATGTGTATTCCTTTCCTTCCATCCATTGTTCCTTCCTTGCTACCACGAAGTGGTGACAGTAGCTGTATTGAGTTATACCACGTGTCAACAGGCATTTGATTTTAACAGAATGAATTATTACCACATCGTTTGGACTTTTCTGCTCTATTAATTTTGCTGCATCTTTACTTTGGTCATTTGCCCTACATTTTAAAAAGCAAATTAGTGCCCCACATTTCATCCCCGTTGGGTCGAAAGGTTCTGTTCTCCACTGCTCTCCAGTGCTTCCACCGCAGGCATTTTATCTTGCTTTGCTCTATTAAGCAGCTGGACTGAGGGTCAAACAACAAACTGCGTGAGGCTAGAATTCAGTTCATTTTCACTTGCATTCGTTAATTATTTACTTATAGTATTCTTTCCAGGCATCTCGTGCTGAGTTCTGCCATCACCCCCTGCACCTGGGGACTGGTACCATGCTCTGCAGTGGGCCCTCGGGCAGTTTCGTCGTCAGTGTCTGCTCAGTAGCTACTTTTCTTCAACACCTCTGGAAACACCGGCTGGTGATGTCTGTCTGGAAAAATGAGTCTTACAGTGACAGGCAAGAGGCAGTGCTATATTTAATTATCTCACTGCTTAAAATTGGGCTTATGTCTATACTTTTATAAGTTAATGATGATATTCTGCATACATTCTCTGTGACAGGAGATTGTATATTTACTTCTTTCAGTGATGCTCAATGAGGGTCACAGGAATGAGGGGTTTGGAGTTTAGAAAGACGGGGGCCTGCTGTGCGCAGCCAGAACGTGTCCGATGAAATGTACGGACATGCTCATCCATAAATGTCTGCCTCTGTCAGCATATTGAAATGGAATCTATTTTTAGCATACAGAAAAAGGGCCCGTGTAGTTTCTTCTGATAACCGTTAAGACGCTGCAGATCTTACTTGCTGCCTTTTTTTTT
>VXBW01005888.1:1296995-1365497 GCA_013400375.1 Thinocorus orbignyianus | reverse complement strand
TAAATTAAAAAAAAAAAAAGGCAGACTGGTTTTCCCAGAAAGGTCGGTTCATCCTGTGTCACTGAGCTTTTGGAGAACATGCAGCACGAGGATGGCAGCGTTTTGGCCATGAGTGCCTGAGATGTGTCAGGCACTTTTCATTGTGGTTTTTTTCCCCAGTAATTACATTTTTTTGTTGTTAGTATACTTGAATCTAAATCCAACTTCTCATGAGAGACTGCGAATTTGCTTTTTCCTCAAGTGATTGTATCATAGAATCATCTGGTTGGAAAGGACCTCTGAGATCATGGAGTCCAACTACACTGATACTGAATTAAAAGGAAAAAATAATGAATTTTGTCCCCCCAGAAATCATACTCAGATTGATGGATATTACTCAAACCTGTGCTGAGAACATTACGTTATTTTGGCAGCAAGCATCTACAAAGCTGAAACATTTTTGTTTCCACACTTCGTTTGACAAAACAAAACCTAGTCTCGAGGGTAAACACGATTTTGGTTTCATTCAAAGAAAAACAAACACTCAAACCTTAGCTGGTAAACAAGATGGTTCATTCAATTTCAACTCTGCATTTTCCCACTTTTTGTATTACTGGGGAAAAAAAATGTTGATTGTTTCTTTTTGGTCAGTGAGCCCAGAAATCCATTATTTGTATGGCTCCACTCTGTCACTCTCCAGGGCAAATGCCAATCTCACAGAAATAATGGGATCAATGAAAAAAGCACCTTTTTGTGGCGTGTTTCGTTATTTTTTGCCATCTTTGCTCGTCTGGATTTCTATTAACCCAATTTCACCACCAGCTGTTCCTCAGCCAAGGCTGTGCTGGTGTTGGAGTGTGTGTGTGTGTGTGTGTGGACATCCCAGATGGGTGTCCCGAGGGTCCAGCACCCAGAGCTTGGAGATCCCGAGATCTCTCCTGGTGCCTCCGAGAGACCCCCGCTCACTCGGCACAAATTGGGCTCTCATCGGCGTTCATCACTTTCTCATGCTCGTTGTCTGTCTATCAGGGCTTTAAAAAGTGTTACATACCATTTTAATGGTGTCTTTCTGAAAAATAATTACTTCATTGTGCCCATAATCCAGTTTGTATTTGACGTGTCACTTCTAATAACCTGCAGAATTCTTTTTCCTACAAGAGAGCTTATTTGTCACATTTCTAACAAAGAGCTCGTCTCTTTTCATTAAAAACAGGCTTTTCAGCTCACTGACTTAAAAATAGGAAAAATAGAATCTGTGCTGCAGGGCTCTGCTCAGTGAAGGCAAACTATATATGAAAGGGAGGGAAAGCAGCGCCTGATCTCTCCTGGGAGGAGCGGGATGCAGCGGAACGTTCCCAGGATGCAGGGGTGTACCTGGGCACCAGCGGCTGAATGGGACCCGACGGAGAACAGGGAGAGTCTCCTCATCCTCCCTCAGCATGGTCCCCAATGGCAGTGGCCCTGGGTAATGTGCTCTGGGCAATCCTGCTTTAGCTGGGGAGTGGGACTGGAGGGTCTCTTGAGGTCCCTTCCAACTCTGACCATTCCCTGATTCGGTGGGCAGCTCTCCTCCCACCCCACCAGGCCCGGGGCAACCAGGTTTACTTGCCCTGAGCCTGGGTTTCCTGAATGCAGGGCAAAAGCGTCGTCAAGAGGCTGGCTTTGTGTTGCCTTCACCTTTGAAGATGTCATGCTGAAATGAGTCAGGCTGTTGATGTGAGGGGGAGTAGGAAAAGCGTGTATGACTAAGCCGTTTTTCTCCTGTACTACTGGATAATATACTTATATGCAAAGTAAGTTTCATCAAATAACATCCAGATCATTTCGTGCAGTTACGGCTTTCAGATTTGTTGCTCCTGCTGGGGATGGGAAAGAGGAAAGACTTGTCGATCCATTATGTAAAAATCAAGGGTGAATATTATGAACAGAAGATCATTAACATGAACATTACAAGCGGGGAAGTAGGTTTGGGGTTTGTGCTTACTGTTTTGCTGTGGGTTTTGTTTTGCTTTTTCAATTGTAATTCGTGTCACAACATCTATGGCTTTTGGAGGACCTGGTGCTCAGGAGCACTGCTCTTGGACTCGGAGTCATGGGGCTCCTCTCCCGTGACGGGGGTGTACCGGGGCAGCTGCTGCTGTCCCAGCGCAGGTGAGCTCTTGCCTGTAACAAAGGTGAAAGGCACAGAACAAACCCTTGTGTGTGATGGTGCACAGGTGAGGGGACTGTGGCAGAGAGGGCAGGACGGCTCTGCAGCTGATGGCAATGCAGCACAGCCATGCCCAGCTCCGCTTCCCTCTGTGCTGACCAGCATGGCCAGTGTTTGGTCGTTATTCTTTGTTTCAGGCCCATCCCAGGAGCACTTTGCAATCGCCTCTCATTGCGTATAGTCCTAGCAGAACAGCTAATCCTTTGGTTTTGACATCATAATTAGCAAGATAGAAATTATCATGTCCCCCACCCAAAGATAATTTCAGAAGGGGGGGGGGGGGAAGCTGCACAAAAACCTCAGCTAGAACTGATAAACTTTGGGTGCAGAAGCCTAGTTTTTATGCAAATGCCCTAATTAAAGAAAGAACAAGACATGGCATTTGCAGAGAATAAATGCTATGCAAGCAGGGCTGTTTTCAGACAGAGGAGTTTTTTCTGAGCTCTCCCATGGTCCCAGCGGGTCTGGGGTCCCTGGGGATGCCCAGCAGACAGTGATGTGCTGGCGATGGTGGAACCGCAGCGACACCGCAGCCGGGCGGAAACGTGTCCATCAGAGCGGCAGGGGCTTGAACAGAAAGGATGAGGAATCCCTGTCTGGGGAGCCGGCCTAGCTGCTGTTGGGCTTGTCTCTAATAAATGTGCCAGTCCTTAGCTTCCATCAGCACCAAGGGACGAGTGCATTACTGCTGTCTCTGATTTCTACACCTTATCTTGGTGATTTGTTACGCCTTTACTAGAGTCCTGGTGACATTAATTGTGATGTGCGATCACTGTGATGGTGACCACAGAGTTTAGAGGTGATGGTGGGGTGTTGGGACCTTGTGAGGCAAAGCCTGGATAAAGGCAGAGCCTGCCCAGGGGCTGTCAGAACCCAAAGGCATCGGCTCTGGGCTGCAGCAGCTCCTGAGACTACACACGGCGTGAGATTTATCTCATTAAAACCTATGTGTCTGATGGTGAAGCACTTACTCTAAACTACCTACTGAGGGCCGTCTCCACCATGAACAGGGAGACAGCCCATGTGGAAGGAGATGGATGTGTATCTGGATGGGGTGACTTTGCAGCCCTTTCTCAGGAGAGGGGTCATGAGCTCCAGACTCAGATTGGGCACAGGAGCATGTGAGGGCCCCTGAGAGCCCTTAGGGTTGTCGTGCCTCAGATTTATTTTTGCACTTTTAAATGGCTATTTGATACTCGTCCCTTTCCTCTCCCATTTCCAGTGAAACTAAAGGTCTGATTTAAAATGGAAAAAGATTTGCTTTAAAAGCTGCTATGCTGAAAAAGACCAAAGGTGCTGGTACTCAATTTTTGTCATCCTGACACCTCGGTAAGTGCCGCACTGCAGAACTGCAAGGGGCTGGTAGCCCAGGGCTCTCCTGAGGCTGCCGGAGGAGGGATGGTGCAGGGGGGGACAAAGCTCCAATGTCCCTGTTTCTGTCCTACATTCTGCAGTAGTTTCTCCCCCCAGTTTAATGGAATTAGTAAAACCAAAAAAAAAGCAGCGAGCGCCCCGTGGCACCGGGCAGAAAGGGGAAAAGGTGACCGTGCGTGCCCCGTCCCAGGGTGGCACAGGCACCTCGGCCAGGGCATTTGTGCAGAGCCCTAAGGTCTGGGGGCCGGGATGCTTTAGCCGTGTGCCGTCTGTTGGGATGGGCTGTTTAATTGCTGTCTGGGGTTATTTCTCTCTCTGGCATCCGGGGCAGCTTCTCCCTGTGCAAATGAGCCCGGCACCAATCTCCCCTCGCAGTGACAGTAACTGGCAGCATTTCAGAATATGACTTGCATTTACAGGGCCCCGCTGACCCTCTTCTGATTGTGTATATATTTATTTAAATGATTTGTCTACTGATATATGGCAGCTTGGTGAAATGAGTTGTTACCACATTAACCTTTCACCCACTTAAGTCTAGTTTAAGTGATTATTAGATCAACTTTGACAGAATATTGGCTATTATCACAGCTTATCTCCCGCATTTCAGATTTTTCCTGGAGCACCACCAACATCCCAGCATTTGAATGAAAAGGTTCATTTCTGGTTTTAGAAATTCCCGATCTCCAAACATTGCTGTTCCTGTCTGCCACCTGCCCCTGTGTTTGGAAGCCTCCTGGCTGCCCAGGACCAGAGGTGCTGCCCCGCAGGCCCCAGCTCGGGTCTCCTCCTCTGAGCTGCTAAACCCACACGCAGCCCCTTGCCTTTTTCTCTCTCTGAACACAATCAAGCCACCTTTAGCCTTCTTTTTAGTACACTAAAGAGATTGATGAGCTCTTTAATTGCTCACTGTGTGATTCCTACACACCTTGGTCATTTCTTCAGGTCCTTTCTGAGCTCCCTCCAGTGCTTCAACCATCAGCCAGCCCCAGTCTTTAAAAATACCTGAGTATCATCTGTAAGCCTCAGTTGCATTTCATGAACTGTGCCTGGTGTTTAAAGGATGAAAAAATAAGAAAGAAAAAGAAATGAAACTCCGCACTTGTGCATAGATAACATTAGCTAAGACATCTGGATGAATATCATTGCTTGAAGCGATTTTTGTACTCTTGCTTCTGGTATCTGAAGAGCAAATAGCCTCTCATTTAATTTATACTGTAATAAAATCTCCTATTGATTTTAATAAAATTGAAGATGATCATTTTGAATGAAATCCCTAAGGCAGCTTCTCCATAAAAACTGACTCTTCTTATTTTCTTTGCACATGCACATTGCAATTCACGGCTGGTAACGGTGAACTGGGACATTCTTTCTGAAAAGCTGGGGAGTACTTTTGAGTAAAGAGTGTCAAGAAACTCTTCGTTAGAAAAATAGGTGTTTGGAGAGTTCAGCACGGTGCCATCCAGCTCTGTTCCAGCTCTGTGCAGCTGACAGTGACACACTGCTCTTCCTCTGGCCTCTGGCGTGCCCTTCACTTCCCCTGAGGTGACAGCGTGCAGGTTACAGGTGATGCAGGCACAGGCCACCAGTCAGACCCCATCCCAGCATCCTCCTCCTCCTCCTCCTCCCCCTCCCATGCTCAGATGGGGCGACTGCCACGAGAGGTTGAGCAGCCCTGGTCTTCCCAGGAGCTGCTGCCCGAAAACAGGATGCTAGGAGAACCCCGAGCGATTTAGTTGTAGTTGTTGTTGCTGTTATTTATTTAACTGCTGTGGCCTTAGCATTTTACAAATTTCTTGTATTTCCTACGCACCCCACACATACAAACCTCACCCATGTTATTTTTCTGTTCAGCCTTGGTGATGAGCTCAGTTGTGTATGAGAATTTGAAGAACTATCACTTAGAAATAAGATTTGCGGAGGAAAAAAACAACAGCAGCATAATTAACATTAACCTTGATGTTCGAGTTTCACTTTGAAAGGTACTTCCACGAGATGAACTGCTAAGCAGAATTAGGATTTCATTGTTGAATGAATATTCAATATGCTTTTAATACTGCTTCCTTCTATTTCCCCAAACCGAAGTCTCTAGTGAGACATCTCTAATTAGCATTGTTTCTAAAGTGCTGAATAGCAAGGGGAAAAAAAGAAATCAATGCTCCAAGAGGAAGATGCTAAAAAAGAAAGGCAGCCAGAATATGGGGATAGAACCCACTCGGCTCTTGCAGAGTCATCTCGGTTGCCAAAGCCCAGGGTCCCCCCCCAGGTGCCCAGCCAGAGACTGGTGGCACTGGTGCCCGGTGCTGGCTTCGATCTGCCGGGTGAGAGAGACTTTCAGCCTCTCTGACAGTGGACGTGGGCATTCTGCACCTTTGCACACTTTGTTGTTGGTGGTGGCGCTGGGGTGGGGGAGGTGGAAATTGTGATTTGGAAGGCAATGGCTCCAGCGCCCACCAGCTTTGGCCTCCGACAGAGAGGAACCTCCAAAAGAACAAACCACAAGGGTCATTTTGATCATTTATTCTCACGCTTGAGCACTCTATAACCTGATCTTTCCACAGGAAGCCCGCAACACATTTGTTAGGGAGCCTTTTATCTCTAAATAATGAGCTGTGGCACAGGAGAAATTAGTGTGATGCTTTATATCCTGGCCCTGGCAAGCCCCTGTGCATGGGGCTGTAACAAGGGGAGGGAAGGGCTGGTGCTGCGGCCGTGCTGGGAGGAGCTGGTGTGTTTAGGTGCAGGACTGGGCAGGGGAATCGAGGGAACTGAAATCTCTGAATGTCCAGTGAATTGCATTAAGCACAAGAGAGTGTTCTCATTGCCCCTCTTCATTTTCTGCCTCCTCTCTTCTGCCCGTTTCTCCATGACTTACTGCACTTCTGGAGCACGTTTAAGCACATAATAAGCAACAGTAAGAGTGAGCTGAATCTTGGCAATTTTTTTCTCCCCTTTTCTCCCTTGTTTCTGCTTTTCTGGTGGGAGGAGCAGCCCTTCTCGGGACCAGGGCAGAGCCAAGGGCAGACGTGGTGGCCTAGTGGTGGCCAAGGAGCAGGGTCTGCCCTGTGCTCCTGCCCAGACATGCCGGGGCTGGTTCAGAGACCATGGATGTCAAGCTGCTGTGTTCCTGGAAAGAGACCCCAAAATCAGCACTTAAAATTTTTTGCAAAGACTTGCTGCTGTACAGGGTGTGCTGTTTTCTCCTTATATTGCTATCTTAAGGAAAATAAGGAATTATTTTCACATTAGATTTATACAGTCAATAGGACATGAGTTGAATAGCAAATGAACAGACTGGAGGAAATTGCCTTGTCACAGTGTGTGAGGATCTGGTGAGAGCGTCGCGTTATCTCTGCCGAGCAATTGCAATGCAGGGCTAAAAGACCCATTCTTATTTCATCCTACTTCCTAGCTGGCTTTTTTCTTTCTCAATTTGTCTGTTAATTATGAGAAAAATACATAATATAGAAACTGAGGCTATGATCCAATAGGGTATTTAAGCACGTGCCTAACTTAGGGTGTGGAATTAAGTCAGTTGGCTTCCCTGGAATTGTATTTATTGGAAACCATATTTTTGCTGCACAAGGTTTAGTTGGAGAAAATGCTTAAGTATTACTTGGGTATACAGAAATGAAGACTATCAAAAGATAAGGGAAGATGGATGAGAGTAACCACGGTGTGCTGTTTGCTCAGAATGTAATAGGAATCCAGGATTGTACCTGAAAATGAAATTCACCTCTTGAGAAACGTTAAGATCAATCTACATCTCATTCCTATTTTGAGGATTTTTGCAGGTGTCACCACTACCGCTGTCACTGCAGACCCCATGGGGCAGCCTCGTGCCAGCACTGTGGGTCTGGAGGGAAATGCAGTCCTGGTGGAGGCATGGAGGGAGGATGTGGGACACGGCAGGGGCAGAGAATGTGTCCAGAAAACCCCAGGGCAGAAGAAAAGGTGCCGGTGCTCTTCACTGCAAAGAGCCCATTCCCTCTCCTGGGAGAAACGAAGGTCTCCTGCCAACGTAATCAAAGGCAGGTTGGTTTTTCTGCCTGTTATCTTCACTCACAGCATGTTTTTTGAAGCAGGACTTATTTTGGGTAGGTGAAGAGTAGTTTGCTCTGTGGGTGATGTGAAAACAAGCACTCCCTTTGATTGGATTGCTCCGTTACAGCAGGTCCCCTGGGTAGGGCTGCTCTCTCTGTGTTGCAATCCGAGCGCACATCAAGCACTCCAAAATTAATCTTCCAGGTTTGCAACTGCAATGGGTACAAATGGAAATGCAGAAAATGACATTTAATGTTAAAACTTATTTACGGTGAGAGTGGTGGGACCCTGGAAGAGGCTGTTCAGGGAGGTTGTGTGATCTCCATCCCTGGAGACAGTCAAAAGCTGGCTGGCAGTGGTCCTGGGCAGCCTCCTCCAGGTGACCTGCTTGAGCTGGGGCTGGAGGCTTTTTCTTGGAAATTACATATTTGACAGCCCTCTTCTCCTTCCCACCTCCAAAACTGTCTCAGTCACTTCTGAAAAAAGTATTTTGCATTTAGAGTTGCAGGTAATGGGGGGTGGGGGTGGTGTTCTGGAGAAAGGACTGAACCTCAGGCTTGTTGAGAAATGGTTCGAGAGGATTGTGGAGACAAGATCTTCAAATGTTGATTTGGAGGAAAAAGCCACAAGATGTGTCCTCTGACTCTGATACCCTACCTAAATGCTGTAGAAACAAAAGGACTGTGCTCCTGAAAGGAGGTATTAACACCTCGGAGAAAGGTGGGATGAGATTCCTCATGCTGTAAGAGCCGGGCAACAACATCCCACGGGGTTCAGATGCTGTTCAGGCTTTGTCAGCTTGACTGGAACCACTAAAAGGAGCAGCTTTATTTACTACTTTAAACAAGAAAGAAAATAAAAAGGAAGGTGAAGCAGCAGGGAACCAAATAGGAGTCCTGTTCTGAATGTGACACAGGCCAGGGCTGAAGCACGATCTGCCCATCCTGGTGCTACCACCGCGCGGCTCTGGCTCATCCCGGGGGACCTGTGTCCTTCTGCAAACATGCCATCACCTTCAAAGGGAGGGATGCAGGGAAGCCTTCTATTCAAATATATTTCTGTCTTTGGAAAATACAACTTTCTAAGAAAATTAGGAGATCAGCCATGCTGGGCCTGCTCAAACACTCTCTAATTAGGCTGCTCTGGCTTTATGCTTCCCAGCAGGAGTATTTCCATAATATGGATGGTAAGCAGTCACTGATGCAATTAAGCTGTTCCTGCAGTGGGGAGCATCCTCACAGTGGTTTTCAAGGGCTGGTACATATCAGGGCAATGCGGAGTCTGCCGGGGGTCCCTGCTCAGCTCCTGTCCTCTGCTCTGCTTCCCCCTCCCTTCTCCGGGCACCCGTGACCCCTCTGTGGTCCCGGGCTAGGTGAGGGGTACCTGGTCACCAGAGACCTGCTGTGGTTCTGAGTGCTCTGTGTTGTGTCCTGCCGGCGCCAACAACCCAACACTGGCTGTGCCCCAACTCTGCCCCATGCTGGGCTCGGCAGAGTCACCCCTCTGCTCCCCACAGAGCACCTCCTGCCTGGAAAGAGGTGATGGAGCAAAACACTGCTCGGGAAGAGATCAGCGCTGCAGGAAAGGATGTCCCTGAGCAGCAGCTCCGGGGAGGATGATTGCCTTTGAGCCTGAACTGCGGTCAGCCCCTTCTGCAACTGACAGCCTGATTTGGGGTGAAACTTGCCAGAACTTTGGCAACTCAGAGGCCCTGGAGTTCTTGCCGAATTCCTTGGAAAATGAGCAACTGGATAAAACAGATTAAAAGGACAAGGGTTTTTGATGGAGGATGAGGCTGCAAGGTGACTCTCCAGCCAGTGCAGTTAAAAAGAATCATTTCCTCGGGAGCTCAAGCCAAAAAGTTGTAGCACAGAGGATTTGCACGTCCCTCGCACACCCATCAAGCCCCACGGAGCTGCGCTGACACGCGCCCACACAGCACCGGACCCTGAGCCCACTCCCACCAAACCCACCATGGCTCTTGGGGGGGATGGACACCCTCCTCCAGGCAGCTGGTAAACAGCTCCTGATAATGAAGCCTGGGGTTTCAGAGTCAGGCGTTAATTCCTTGACGATGTTCTGTGGGGTTGTTTGTCAGCCTGATGAACAGCGGATGGGCAAGGTGATCACGTCCCTGTTCCCTGGCCTGTCGTGTAAATCAGGGAGGTGACATGTTCTCAGTCTCTGGGGGGTAGTTTGCAGAAGAGATGGAGGTTGTAGAGTGCAGGTGACATTGAAAGACTCATTTGAAAATCTCCCCCATATTCAGTTGGATGTGGGCCCAGAGACTGGCTGATTGTGCAACTGTGGGTGTCCCAGTGACTGAAAATCTTAAATGACAATTTAAAACCACAGGTACGGAGAATGCTGCTTCACTGAGGCTCCTTAGGGACGTGTCTCCAGAGGTCTGGAGTCACTGCGTAGGGCTGTCAGATATTTTAAAGGCTTCATTCACTACCTGAATCATTGCACATTGATGGAGGCAGGGCCACAGATAAGAAGCATAGAAAGAAAGACTGTGAAATACAGTCTAAGATCCTCAGTGACTCCAATGGTCCTAAGTGGATTGCAGCAGGTGAGACCCCTGCACCTCTGCTTTGGTGCCTCTGTCGCTCCTAGGGCGGTGTGAGATGGGGCAGCCCCACTCTCCCGGGCCCCCCAGGCTGGGGGTGGCTGTGTTCCCCTCCCCAGCTCACACTGCGGAGCTCCAGGCTCTGCCAGCCCCCGGGAGCAGATCACAGCTCTGCAGCACTCGGGTGTTAGCAGGGACTTGGCATCCACCTCCCCTGAGCATTGAGTGTCACCGTGTGCTGGAGCTGTTCCACCTCCTGGAGCTGCTGCCCGAGGTGCCCCCACAACCCCACAGCCCCGCCATCCCCTCACCCAGCCTCTGTCACCACTCTGCATGCCTGATGTCCCCTCTGGGCACGACAAACCCCACATCCCACCAGCCCAGAGGGACAAGCCCCGGCTTGGAGCTGCAGAGGCGCTGCAGGGCGTTGGCAGCAGCCCAGGCTCGAGGTGATGCAGGGAAGGGGCTTGGAAACCCACCTCCAGGGAGCTGGAGATGGCACGGACACACCTGAGAGCTCCCCACGCAGCACCACCTTCCTCTGCATGGGCAAAGGTGCGGCAGGAATAGAAATGGGAATCAACAGCTTAAAAACCACACGCACGGCTGGAGGGAGAAAAGGAGTGTGAAATCCTGTCCCCCAGAAGGGGTGTTTCAGGCAGTGACTGCAGCAGGCAGCTCTGCTCTGCAGCCATGGAAACAGCCCGCCTGACATCTCGCCGGGGTTTGTTTTTCACTGGGATTTGTATGTACATGGCCGTGTTGTCATCAAATGCTGTGTAATCAGAGTTAATGCTCACTGCTCATACCACGCTCCTCCTCCGGAGACCCCTGTGCGCTCTGCAGGGACAGGGCAGATGGCAGCGGGGACAGGACGGATGGCAATGGGGACAGGGCCGACGGCAGTGAGAGACCCAGGCAGCGGCGAAGGGCCAGGAGGTGCTGGGGATGCCTGTTGTCCCGTGGGACACCCGGTTGCCTTCGGGGTCCCAGTACAGAGCCCCCCAGAGAGCAGGGGGACCCAGCAGGGGCAGCGTCTTTCGGCAGGAACCTTCTTCCCCTGTTGAATCAGTGACCTTCTTCCAGTCAAAGCCCCGAATAACACCCCAGCCGCTGGAATGCTTTGGGGAGACTGAGAAGGAGCACATGTCCTTTCTGGATTTTGGATGACTCTTCATTTTAAAATATCCCTGATTTTATGTTTTTCAAAAACAAAGCTAAAGCTGTGAATAAGCAATCTTTCCTTTGAAATGTGCTGGGGAGATACAGGAGAGCTGAAGAAGTGCAGTGCCCCTCTGAGGTCTCCAGGAATTGCGGGACCACCAAGATTTCCTGCAGCAACTACCTGAAAGCTCCTTTTCAACAGAACTTGCTGTTGCTACATCTGATTTTCCTGAAGCGTGTTGGTTTATGTTTCTGTAGTTCTAATATAAGCGACCTTGCTATGGAGGCAGCTGAAAAAATGTGGGTTTATGACAGGTATTAATTAGGCTTGTTTTTCCCCTTGGAAACCAGTTCCCTGGGACTGGTGGGTGCAGGGAATGCAACTGGGAAGGAGCAGCAGCACTGGGGGGACAGGGCTGGGCAACCCATCCCCAGTGCCTGTGCCAGGCACAATGGGAAAGGGAGCTTCCATCTCATGGGAAAGAGCGTTTATGAGGGGGAAATAACAGATATATATAGAGAGACAGAGGTGTGATTGGGAATGATCAACTGGAGTCACACGTAGGGCAGATGATTAAAAGGAGACAGTTCTGCTCCAGGAAAAAACAGAGTGTGACGGATGGTGCGATGCCCTGGCTCTGCCGCCTCAGGGTGCCAGGGCTGTTGGAAGGGAAGGAGGCTCATGGGAAAACAAGGCAGAACTTTACAAAGTCATTGGCAGAAAATGCTCTGGAGTCAAGAGGCTGGCATTTCCTGATGGAGAAGTGGTCTGACGGAGAATTTTCACCCTGGGGTGCGTGGAGCTGCCGGATCCTGCTCAGCGAGCGGCTGTGACTGGCCGAGGTGAGGAGGTATCTCTGCACCCAGGACAGTGTGGGACATGGGGACAGTGTCTGCCCCAGGTCCCTGCGGGTGGTTCCAGGGATTACTCATCCTCTGGAGGAGAGACGGGCAGAAACTACCTGTCTAAAAATGACTACTCATAAAGATACATTCTTTTAATTGCTTTCAACACTATGGCTTCTTAAATTTATTTGTGTATTTATTTATATATTGGAGTCACTTAGCTCACCCATTCTTCTCAAAAGCTGGTTGGAATGTGCCTCCCTGGCGCAGTGACCCTGGTGGGATGCAGGAATCCTGTAAGGACACCAGAGGCACACAGGCTCCTTTCCATTTGTCTCATTTGTGAAGACCAATTTTCTTCCCTTGCTTTATGTAATTGTCTTGTCCTCAATTTAATAATCCAGGTTTATGAGGAACAACAAATCAATACCCTCTTTTTTGAAAACTGCTGATTAATTAATTGCTGGTGTCTGCCTCGATGCTACAGTTGTATTAGGTGTCAGCAGTAATTAATTTTTAAAGGAAATTGTTCTTGCTGATTTTTGACCAGCAGCTCAGATCCCATCTTTACCACACATCCATCTGAAGGAACATCATCCTGATCCCTGCTGGGCATCCTCCTGACCGGTGGGGCTCCTTGAGCAGCAGGTCCAGCCCCTGGGCAAAGGGGAAGGCAATGCATCTGCACCACAGCCCCGGGGAGGCTCTCACAGAGTTTTCAAATTAACTGTGTCACTTTGGCCTCTGAGAAAGTGAAAATGCATGCAGAAAACGGAGACAAAGATATATATCCTTTAGAAAAAGAATAACCATCTTTACCAGTGTAGGGAAAAAAAAACTGCAAGGTCCCCTTCTGCTCCTTCACAGACACATTTGCTGCTGTGTCACATATACTTTGAAGAAAAATCAAACCTCAGCTTTTTCTCTCTGGCATACAAATTGCTTCTTGTTAAAAACCAAACTCAAGCGAACTCTCATTATGATTTCAGGGAGACTACAGGATAAACAAGAAGGAAACAACCTCTCCTCTCCCTGTTCCTCCCTCATGACATATAACATAACATATCGTAACATGTATTGAAGTTTTACTCATCTGGGTTCTATCCTTTGAAGGTCAAGTGAGGAAGCTCAGTCACAACTCGCTGCTCCTACGTGCCAGGCAGGTCCACCAGCTTCTGGCCTTCGACATGGAGGAGTCCCCGAGGCTGAGCTCCCGTTGCCTCTCCTCGCCCCTGCGCTGTGTGTGTGACGGGTGTACAGAGCGATTCTCCCATTTGGGTCAGCTTCATCACAAAGCGTGCTCTTAACGAAGCGCCAGCTGTGGGTAGAGGAATGACGCGTGGCCGTGTCTGCCCTGGCTCTGGTGCCGCTGCTGCTCCGTGGGGCAGGTCTGGGGGCCAGGGGGATCCTCCTCCAGCCACCAGCGCGGGGCTTTGAGAGCTGGGGAGTCATTAACAAACTGGAACTGAGCCAGGACACCGGTGTTAACATCTTGTCAAAAACTAATGTTCTAGGAGGTCCCAATTCACTGCATTTTGCCAGCTTTACAGCTTAATAAATGACACCAGGACGCATGGGTACACCACCACGTGAGCCACCAGCCCAGCACCTGTGAGCAGCCTCACTGCAAGCATTTGCTGAAGTGCCATGGGCTCTAAACAGGAGGGGAAGAGAAGAGCACCTTTTGTGATTCACTGTTATGCTTTAAAAATGTCCCTAACATTTCTAGTGGCACCTCAGCTCTGCCTGATGTTTTGGTGCAGGAGCCTGGGGGTGACTCCAGCTCCTGACAGCGCTGCCTGGGTGTGCTGTCATCTGCTGAGCTCTGTCTGATCACCAGAGCCCTTCGGGACAGGGGAGGAGGAGGAAGAGGATGGAGCCGTGCTAATGCTTCTGACCACTTGTTTAAAAACATTTGGAACTGTGACGTTCAAACAGTCTGGCAGAATATTTTTCAATAAATCTTGAATGTGGCAGTTACATTTTCTATACAGTGCTGGAAAAAGGATTACAGTATTTACTGCAGAGACGGGAAGATTGATTCTCACTTGGAAAATCTGCCAGATTTCTTGATTTAGAGAGCTGATGATTGGTGGAGTGCTTAGACTTGATTTATATCAAGTTTTCTTTCTTGCTTGCTTTCTGTCTCTCTCTTTTCCCCTGCATGTTCTTCTTATGTTAACGTGAGTGAGACTTATACTGAATGGTTCTTGGTTTAACAGATATTGTTTCCTTTGGATGTTTTTGATATTCCAGTCAAAACTCTTTTTTCTAATGCCTGTTTTCTTGGAGTAATGCGACCTAATTTCCCTTGCATGAGGTCCCAGTAAAGTCACTGTTATTGATGAAGTGATCACCTGCGCTCACCTGGGCTGGGGGCAGAGACACGCTGTTCCAGGAACATTAGTCCTTCCTGAGGACCTCATCTGAAATCTTCAAAATAATGTGAGTGATCTAAGCTCCTCAATACGTTCTTCTGAAATGCTTCAGGCCTCCTCTTAGACTGGCAAATAATTTGACTCATGGGGACACAATTCAGCCAGCGCGGAGGAGGTCAGGGGTCTCCTGCAGCAGAGCTGGGGGGCAGCTGCCCCTGCACCCTCCAGCTTGGACCCTGGGGACACCCTGCTGAGGTGGGGAGAGGCAGTGGGGAGGGCTCCTAGGTGGGTCTGTAACACCGGGACAGGGTCTGTCAGCTCCGTGGGGCTCTTTATCCCACTCGGGAACTCTAAATTCAGCTGAATAATTTAAAACGGAGGCAAGCAAGCAGAGAAAATGAGCCCATCACAGACAAAGAAACTTAAAGGGATAATTGATGCCCTGTCGTTATCACTACAACAAGCATCTTATATCACAATAGTAATACACCACACTCCAACGCTACGACCTGTTCTATATCATTAATTATGCTTGGAGAGCCTTGCTTTCTGCGCTTCATGCTCTGGCCCAGCAAGCCAGGCCCCTGGTGCTGCTCACAGCGCGGCCCAGAGCCCGTCCCTGCCCCCACGTTAACTGGGCACCCCGTGAGGTCTTCTGTCTCCAATGAGCATTAAAAAATAGCCAGGCAAGAAGTGGCAGCTATTCTGTTAAGTAATATTAGCAATGAATAGTTTATGAGGGGATGCTCACAGTGACTAGCACTGTTACAGCTGTATCAATCTGAATGGAGACACAGGGAGATAATGAATATGAAAGAGGAGGGGTAGAAGGATTAAAATCATAGAACACCTGCAGTATCAAGTTTTTTGGGATTTTTTTTTTTTTTTAATCTTTCCTTTTTTTCTCTTCCTGTCCTGCAGAGGGATGCTTTGTGAATGAAAAGATGAAATACTTTGGGTAAGCGACTCCATCCCGAGCCAGGTGGTTCAGCCCTGCCCCGGTCCCCACGCTCTGCACCATCGCACCACCCTGGATGTCTCAACACAAGCTTCTGATCCACATCACGGGCAGATGTGTCTTCCCCTTGTGGAAAAGTCTTCCCAGCACAGAGCTCTGCAACAGATTGTCTAGACCTTTAAAAGTCAAGGTAAATACTATTTTCTTGGCCTGGCCGTGGGCAGGAGGAGAGATCACAGACCTGTGATTCCTCCAGTTCTTTGTCGTCTTCTCGGGACTGAGCAACGTCTGTCTCTCACCTAACAGTGTCTGATGAGCCTGATTGCAAATGAGCGTGTGCAGATAAAATGTTTAAAGATGGTCCTCCGCAAGATACCCATCAGAATGTAACACTCCCATTTGTGTTTTGAAGGGAAGTTTTGTTTTATTTTCTTCAGTTCGCATCTCATGTGGCTGAGCAGCAGCAGCCAAAGTGAGTAATAGTTGAACGTGCATAATCTTGATCTAATTACATTGGTATTGAATTGCAGGTGAAGCATTAAATTGATTTGAAAAAAAAATCTCTTTGCAAGTACCTAGTATTGACGAAAAGGTCGGTATGCATTTGCAGTGAAGTCTGCTCCTGTGGGATGAGGTCAGCCCAGGACGGGGCAGTACTTGTGCCTCCAGGCTCTGGGTGAAGTCACTTCTGCATCGGACTCACGCTCACCGGCTCGGGCACAAGTCTCGCCCTTCCTACTTTCAGTTAATAAAAAGACATCTGGATTTATCTCTTATTAAATCTTTAGTGCTTTTTTAACAATAAATGGGTATATAATTAACATAGGCAATCTTATTAAATCTGTATTAGGGAGCCTATTTGAGACAATAGCGGTTGTTAACTGGAGGTGTTGCTGATTGCCTCTCTTCCTTGCAGCAGCCACCACCTTCCCAAGTGCCCGAGGCAGATCACACCCATTGGGATGTTCCTTGGCTGGTGCAGGAGCTGTGAAACTCAACAAATCCTTCAGGAATGGTTTCATTTCAGTCACCATGGGTGGTTTGTCTGTGGGTGCTCCGGGTGCTGGCAGATGGTTTCCTCCTTTCCTGCAGGACTGGTCTGGGGCTGGCAGCGGGCTCCATGCCGGGCACCTCCCAGCCAGTGACATCCACCGAGCTCCTTGTGGCTGCATCAATCTCGTCTCCGCTGCTAATGAGGAAAGACTGGATCCTCTCACAGCTGTAGAGGCTCCTCTCGCTTCTCCAGATTCAGACCTTTGCCAGAGCCCTGACACCAGGAATCTTGGCGTCATCTTCGCTCCGAGCAGTTTGCTTCTGCCCTTCTCTCTTCTATCTCCATCTGCCTCGCTCCATCTTCATTACACTGACAGGGACTCTGGCTTGGCTGACCTTGTGCTGGCTGAAATCCTCCTTTCCTTTTTTGGATGTCGTTAAGCTTTGGGGCAGCTCCTGCTGAGAGCAGCACGGGTCCCAGTCTGCCCAGTTGAACCCCCCTCCCAGCACTGGGCTGTGAGGGGGTAGAGATGCTCCTGTGCAGCAAAGGGGGGCAATGCCACCCAGGGTTTTTTCGGGGGACAGCAGCAGGTCCTCAGCTGGGGTTACCTGTGCAGACAGGTGTCCAGTAGTACTGAAATACAGATGCTAGTGAATCAATGTGTTAATTAATACTTCCAGGTGTGACCTGTGGTTCATGGTACACCCTCTTTGTGTGGAAAGGAGTGCGTCTGGGATACATTATGGGAAAGGCTTGAAAATGGTGGGCACAAACCTTCTTCAGCAGCAATTTCTCTCCCCCTGTGGCCCGAGAAGTTGTTAGGGAAGTGGCAGGACAGAGGGGACAGGGCTCCTCCGCATCTCCTGCCACCGAGTCCCTTGGTCATGACTCAGAGGCCCTCAGATCCTTGCTCATCTTGGAAATCATCCCCTGACAGATCCCTGGTGGGACCGGGACAGGGTCCCAAATTGGGGGCTCAGACCCTGCGGTCCCCAAGCCCTGCCTGCAGCTCACAGCCTTTGTCAGCCAGAGCAGCCCCACAGCTTAGTGGAGTGTCCTGGGATGCTCTGAGCATGCAGAGGAAATGGGAAGTTGGGAGAAAACAGGAAATACTGAAATAAAGCAAATAAACGCAAAAGCAGGTGGAAGGAGCTCAAGGTCATTTCTTGTTTTCCTCTGTATTCATTACTCAGACAAACAAAAAGAGACGTTACATTTTTTCTTGGTACAGCTGCTGTCACTGCTGCTGTCCTTTTTCCCCATCATCTTCTCCTTGATGAATACGTTCAGATTATGTGCTAGAAATAAAAATCAGCCATCACGCTCCTGGAAGTAGAGGTCAAGATAACATCTGCCTTCCCTACTGTGTGCTGCACTTATCAGTGTAATAACCACGCACAGGAAACATCTGCTTTGGAAATAACTTCAGCAGCGAAGGAGCCCAGCTCCGTTGAGTCAGAGCATCATGTGCTGACGGCTCGTTACGGCCGTTTGTTTTCCCTCTGCAGCAGGAGCTGCATTTCCCTCTTCCCTTGGCATTTCCCTCTTCCCACTATTCACTTTCCTGCAGGAGGGTGAGGAGCTGCTGGCCCAGCCTGCCAAGCCTAGGACCAGGGACGGAGCGTGACAGGGCTGTGCTGGGCCATGGCAGGAGGTGACAGTGGCAGGAGCCCTTGTCCTCGTGTCCCTCAGCACACCCAGCTGTGGAGGTGCTGGTTTGCAGCTGGCACCCAGGGTGTCCCCAACCCCGGGCCTGTGGAGTGGAGCTGGGACCACGGGTGGGGATGGCTCCTGGGGTGAGGGGCCGGGGCGACGCCCCCGCACTCTGCAGGGGCACCGGAGCCGTGCACCAGCATTAGGTGGCAAATAGCTGTGGAAAACTGCCGAGAGGAAAGCCGTGACCCTGCTGATGGGCAGCCTGTAGGGTGGATTGGAAGCCGTGTTTGCTGACGAGGGATTAGCCATGAATTATTCATCCCGCAGCGGGCTGAGTCCTGATGACTCTCCTACAGCCAGGGGGCTGAGGGGACAAGTGGCTCAGGGTCTGGCACAGCAGACCCTGGGCAAGCCTTCTCCTCTCTTTTCTGTGTCACTTCACCTTATGGAGAGGAACAGAGGACTTGGTCTCCTCCTACCAACCTCCCACCAGCCCCAGTTACGTCCAGTCAGACCAGCAGCGCTGTCCCAGCTCAAGCAGTCGCTGTTGGGGTGGATGTGACCCGGGGGGTAGATGTAACCTGGGGGTGGATGTGCGCCGGGGGGTGGATGCGCCCGGGGGGGGCAATGCCAAGTGTGGCTGCAGCTTCTTCCCTGCTGGTCACTTCAGGGGCTGAGGAGCCACCTGGCAGTGCAGGACCCTCACAGGCACCTCCGGGGGAGGTTTGGTGGTCGGGAGAAGGAGAAAGCCCACCCCCAGCCCATGTATGTCTGACTTACAACTGCCAAAAATCACTCTGTAAATCTTGAAGCAGATAATTTAAATAATCCTCATCTTTTCACAGCCTTTTATTCCTGACTTCCCAGTGGGCGAGCGCTGGGTCACTGGGGAGGGACTCTGCTGGGATGGGGGCCAGAACCCCCCAGATTTGACTCCATTCCCTTCTTAACACCTGCATTTGTCATCCCAGGATGGGGTTTCACCCCTGGGATGACTGTGACCCGCCGAAGAGCTGCTCCGCTGCCTCCTGGGGAGGGGATGGGCAAAGGCAAGGGTTAACTCCCCCAGACAGGCAGACTTTCAGCTCCTTTTTCTCTGTTCCAATACTGTAGATCTTGCTGCATGATTATTGATTTATTTTTTTAAGCTACTAAACTGCTACATTTACTGACTGACTCAGTCTTTTATCATATCCAATAGCACCACACACATTTTAGAAGTAACATCTTTCCCATTCCTTCACAGCTTGCGCAAATCGAATTCATTTTTGTTACTGAAAATGTCAGAAGGTTCCAGCCAAAACAAAGGTTTCTCTTTATCCGATGGCAAGAGCAAGCACAGCCCAAGGTTTTCAAAAAGAGTCAGAAGTCAGGCTTCTCAGCTCATCGCTAGAAACCAGGCATCTCAGTGCTGGAAAACACCTGGAGAGCTCAGCAGCTCCCTGCTGTCCGAGCCTGTCCAGGGACACGCAGCCCCCTCCACTGTACAGGTGTGGCTGGACGGAGGAGCAAACCCCAACCTTCTCAGCTGTGGCTCCAGGGCCCTCTGCGGGCAGCCAGAGATTGGTACCCACTGAAAAACAGACACACAGGGAGGGAAAATGACTGCTCAAAGTCAACTGCTGGATGGATGGCAGAAGAGGGAAGAGACCTAGTGAATAAATACCTCTGTGGGGAGGTATTTTGGGCAGCCAGGACCTCCCTGCCGGCGGCGCAGCCCCAGGGGCAGTCCCCGAGCACCCCCTGCCCTCCTGGGGCACCCTCTGCCACATCTCCCGCTGCCCCCTTCGCCGGGCGGGCATTTCTCTGTGATGAACTCAGAAATCACAAAAGCCTCTCTGGGACATCGAGTGTTTATTCCAGAACAAGGTTCCACGGTGATTTTTTTATTCTTTATAGCCACAACAGAAACATTTTGCCACCTATTTTTGTTGCTGTCGTGGTTGTAATTAATGTAATTTATTCTGTAAAATATCAGAGTTATTTAGTAAACATGTCTGTAGAGATTTGTCCCGAATAACAGTGCTTTATTAGAGATAATCCTTAGCTACTAGGCTCAAACAACTTTTTAGAGCTGGAAATCTCTCACAGAGAAGCCAATTGTGAATATTAAAAAGGATTTGGAGGAGGAGGCAAAAATTACATTTTCAAATATTCCACTGAGTTGAAGATTTAACCTAGCAACATCACTGAATCCCTGCACGGGCTCACAACCTCATTTTGTTTTGTATTAAAAGGCTCTTGGCTGCATTTTAATTGTGTACATAATATTATTGATATTTAGCAATTGTTTCTGCCACCTTCCACCTCAATCAGCATTGCAAAACACAGCTTGAACTAACTGGGAAGTAATTTCCTGGCTAATATTCCTTCTCATCTCCTGAGAAGAGCTGATAGAGCGGCGAGCAAAGCAGGGATCAAACAGCCCCCCGTTCCACAGATCTGCTCTGTCTCTGGGCTCCATTTCAGCTCCCGTTGAAGTGAGACTTATTTTATCTCGCATAATGAGCGGGCGGGCTCGGAATTTTCCAAGCTAAGCAGCTCTCCTCGGCAGTTCAAGCCGGGTGTGCGATGTGACTCAGCGGCCCGTGGAAAGTGTCGGGGCGCTGATCCAGCTGCAGGACGACCCGCTTCTCCCCACGTTCCTGCTGGGCTCTGGCTGCTCCACAGGGCTCATCCTGTGGCCAGAGTGGCTGCTGCACCCGGGGCCGGAGACTCCTGCTCTCACTGAGGGCAGAAAACAGTGGGAGAGGCTGGTCCCAGCCCTTCTGGGACAAATTGTGGAGCAAGGACTGGACCGTGGCAGCCCACAGACAGACCACGCTGTGCTTAACCCCATTTCCCTCCCACTAACACACACTAATTCTTAATAAAACACTCCTGAGAGTTACATGTCCTTCACCCACGTGGCTGCCCCGAAGCTTGGGAGCTGATTGTCCTGTAAGTGAAGCTCCTGCCGCTTGTCCCTTCCACCCGTGCCTCTCCCTCCTCTGCAGCCGAGCAGCACACGAGCTCCTTCAAACACAGACAGCAGCGCCACTGAAAAATGTTATTGCCTCTCGTCAGCTATTTTTTGTCACTCTAACTGTTGTCTTCACCTAGAATCAAGCACCCTCCCCAGCTCCCACTGCAGAGACCAGCCTTGAACCAAACAGCCCCAACTTTTTCTTGGTTGGTGTTTCTCCATTGCAGTGGTTTCATACAGCCGTTTTTGTAGTTAACACAGTAATTGCGTTGTCTGCTGGAATTCCCCAATTGCCATTGATTTAATTGCTTGGTTGGGAGCATGTTAATTGTTTATTGCCCCTGTTCAGCTGTTGTGCTGGGATTAGCCAGATCTGCATCCTGAGCTGTGCTGGGGGCTGGTCTCAGAGGAGCTTGTGCTCTGCAGGCCGGGAGAAGGTGGTCCCCGTCGCTGCCACCGTCAAGGCTCAGCTGTGCCTGCTCATGATGCTGGGCTCAATGCTGATAAACACCAGCATGTAGAAAATGTTCTGTATAATTAGCATATGGTTATCTACATTTACTGGGTCCAGTTCTTGTGTTGGGTCCGTGAAATGGGCTCGTTCTGTGGGGCACGGGACGGCTCCAGCAGAGATGCTTCACGGAGGGACCTTGTCCAGCTCCCAAAGACTTTGCTCATCGCCCCGGCTGACGGTGTCGTTTCCACACCGTATGGTTCCACCTGCAGTCTGTAACTGGATGTGCCTGTGAGGGCTTTGACCTCTCTCCCAATCACTGGGCATTAACCAGCGCTGACCAGCGGCTGGGGATGAGTCCTGCGGGACCACCTGAGCCCGTGCTCTGACATGAAAAGCACCTTTTCTTCAGTGAGATTTGAATCAAGCTTGAACAGTTCCAGGCTTGGTCAGAAAATAAGGCCATTTGGAGAGGGGAAGCAGGTCTATGTATTATAATATCTTCATGCTATATATATATAAAATCCGCTTCGCTGTTCTAATTTAAGCGTGCGCAGCATGATAACACGGAGACTGTGCCTGGCCATCCCCTGATTATGCTGCAGCAGGGAAGTTTTAATTTAACCTTTTGCTATTCTGAATGTCTCAGAAGGACCGTTTCCGCTGGATGCTGTAATAGTTTTCGTATCACTAAATTTTCCTAACAACTCCACGCTCTAATAAGGAGCGAAGAGCTTCGGTCCCCCCTGATTTTTAATAAAGTGTGTCGCTGCAAGTCAATAACCTGTCAAGTGCTGCTCAGCCACTGCAGCCTGTGCTGGCTCAGGGGCTGCACAGAGGGGTCAGTGTGCAGGGGGGGCATGGGTGCTGCCAGCCCTGCTGGGGCTCCCGGGGACCCCCACAGCCTCTGCTCGCCGGCTGGGGTGGCCAAGCCAGGAGAGTTCCCTTCTTTGGAAACTTTGTGCTGGCGCAAGAGGAAAAGGGGCATAACAGCCAGGAGAAGAGAGCACCCAGCTGAGGATACCTGCCAGCCTGAGAGGAGATACTGCTTGGCAAAAGGAAATCAAATTATTTTTGAAATTCACCACTGTCAGAATAGCTGAGCACTCACCCGAGGACATAATTTAATTGAGATAACTGTAACCAAATGGTGTTTCTCTTGGAGAACAGTTATCTCTTACAATTCCTGCACCTCAGTCTCAGCAGGTTTGGCAGACACAGGGACACCGCAGACAGGAGATGCTGTGTGGGGGTAGCAGAGGGACAGCCCACGCCAGCCAGTGCCAGGTCTCCTGCCAGGGCTGGGTTGGTGCCATGTCCCGGGGCAGGGTTGTCCCATGTGCTACTCCAGATCCACTTCAGGCAAGGAATGGTCTCTCGTGGCCCCTTCGTGTCACCCCGTCAGGACAGAAAGGCAACAGAGTGCCCCATGGCCCACAGGAGAAGGGCAGCAGGGTGTCCAACACATTGCAGGGCACCAAAACCTTCTCTCTTCTCCTCAGGTGTCTTTCAATCCATCGAGAGCTACAAGTGTTTCTGCTCAGCCACTCCTGCCCTGCTGAGATGGGACCCCTGCCTGGGGCTGGCAAACACAACGGGCTGCCAACTCAAACGTTCTCTGCCTTCTGATAGGGTTTTTTTAGCTGAAATTAAAGCCTCTCTGAAATCACAGTTTCAGTGCCTCCTGAAAGGTTCTGCCTGTAACGTTTCTGACGTGCAGTTTTTCAGCATTCCTAACTCTGCAGAGATTTTCCAAAATGTTAACTTTTTGTTCCAGTGGAAGCTCAAATGTCTAAATTTCCCCAGGAACTCAAAGGAGCCCCAAATTAAAGAGATTGCCCTGACAGTACAGTACTGACTGCAAGCAGAGAGGTTTGATGTAACAGCACAGAGGTCTGTCTAAAACTACCCTTTCCCCCCTTTCTAATTAAAAGGTGTGAGAGGAGATTCCTTTCCTATTATCACTCGATGCTTTCAAAACAGCTTCTTGAGCTGACTGCTTGAAAGGGGTTGGGAGATAAATTCCCTTAAATTTGTGAGAGCCACAAAAGAGGCATGTGACAAGTCTGCAGGACATTTATTGTCACCAACAAACCAATGCACCTCCTATTTATTAGCCTGAGGAATGTTTCTGTGTTAACGATGTGGTGATCAGCTGCATGTGCGATTCCAGCCACTTCCACTCATCCCAGTTCCTCTTCCAGAAAGACATGAGCCAAGGGTGGCTGTTTGCCGGGGCAGCAGACGGACAGACAGACTGCCCCATGTCAGGGGGCTTCCGAGCCTCTGGTTTAGCAGCAGGATTGTGCAGGGGGTCTAATTATAAATCCTTTGGTAATTAAAACAACAGCTGTTATAATTAAAATGGTCCTTGTTAAATCAGAGACAACTGACACAAGGTGGACTCTCAGTGAAATGGGGCGGTGCAAGCTTTCTGAGGCAAGAAAGGTGCTGGGAAAGAGGCAAATGCTCTTCAGCAGAAGATGAAATTTATTTAGAATGTTCTTTTCTCTGGCAGAAATTTTTACAAATGCTGCCATGGAGAATTGAGAGCAGGAACATCAGAGAAAGAGCCTTTGTCTGGGACTGATAATGTCTCACGGAACCAAAAGGAACGGTTCAGCTTCTCCCCATGGGCACTGGCCCTGGGAAAACAGTGTGAGAGTCCCCTTGGCCCCACTGCCACCAGCAGGGTGACACGGTGGCCAGATGGCACCTGGGGCAGTGTCACCTCCAAGATCCACTCAACCACGAGCACCCCAGAGGGCAGCAGGGGCCAGGATCCCACCTCCCCAGGCTCTGTCTCGGGCAGGGCAGCCGCGGGAGCCTCGGGCCACCCCAGAGCCCTGAGCAGAGAGAAGGGCAGCGCAGCCACCACTCGTGGGTCACATCCTTGCAGCAGCCACAGCGACAGCCTGGGCCACCTCGCCGGATTGTTAAAGCTCATTCTCCACTTTACAGGTATTTGGCTTTTTTGCTGCCTATTAAACATTTTGCGGGAAGATACATGACAGAAGGGATTTTGCACTGGTATCCATGGAAACAATAGAATGTTTCCATCTAACATACATATTAATTTTTCCAAGCTGTTATTAACTGTTCCTGCCAAAGGGGTTTAAAGCAGCATTAAGAAAAGCAAAATAAAGTAGCAAAAGATGTGAAACAGAATTCCTGTTACAAGGATTACAAGGACGGGATTTTTTTCAGATATTTTTTCCAACTGTATTCCAATTGAAGACAAACTTTAGGCCACATCCTTTAAATTTACAGGAGTGAAGTAATTAGTAATTACCAGTGAATTAAGTCACACCTGTGACCTGCTTGAAGACCTATTTACCTTCTAAGAAAGACACTCAATGTCAGAGGAATTCTCTGCGGTAAATCAGGGGAAAAAAATTGTCTGCTTTGATTCCACCATTTACATCTCCATAGTATTGACTTTGGGATTTTGCTACTTAAACCAAAATCAGATTTTTTTACAAAGCCTTGCATTTTAGTTTCTAGTCTGCTGTGTGCCTCAGTCGCTCTTTCTAGTGAACTGTCCTCCATTATCCTTATGCTCAGTGGCTGGTCATCTTCTTCCTACTTATTTTGTCCACCTCGTGGAAGCCCTTTGCATGAGGCTTGAAGAGCAAGACCACCACCCTGCTGATGGCAACTTGGAGAGATCCACAGACTGCAACGTGAGTAGAAGGAAGGTCTCTGAAACCATGTAGACTTTAGCACGGAGCAGGAGCTCCTCCTCTTGTGTCTCTTTCACCACACTCTGGAGCAGTCTAAGATGACACTTTCCCCACAGGTGCTGTCTCTGTCTGTGCCAGCTCGGATGGGTGTTAAGGAGTTGAGGTGGCTGCTGGGGGTGTTTGTGGCAGCAGAAGCTCACTCCAGGCTGAGGATCCTGGAGACGTGGTGTGGAATGGCAGGACAGACTTTAGTCAGCAGAGGCAAGTGCTTATTCTCCCCTCTCCCTGTTCCCCATGTCCATCTGCACCTCTTGGCCAGTTCTGCTGGCACTTCTGGCAGATGGAAGACCTCAGATGGGACAGGAGAACCATGACCATGCGCTCGCCAAGTCTGTGAGAGCTGCCAGCGACTCCCTGGGAGAAAAGGGAAAGAGCAAAACCGACAAATAGAAAAGGACCACGGGTGATTTTGAATCCTGGAAAGATGCTAATTGGCAAAGTCTTTTAAGCCATATGTTCACAGAAAACCCATGAAGGTCTCCTAAAAGCAAGACCAGAGTCAGGAAAATAATGGGAGAACAATGTCACCTCGCCAGTGACAGTCACCAATTCTCTGCTTTTGTAGGAAATAAGAGAGAGACTGAGATTGCAGAGCCTGGATTATGGCACCGTTGTAATATCATGATCATTACTTATTCCTTTAGCATTCATTATTGTTAGATGAATCATAATGAACTCATCTGGCATTAATATAAATGTGAAATGCAAATCCATGCAAATTCCTGTGTAATTCGGCATCATTTAATGTCCCGTTAAACTTCTTCATGAGCCTCCCCTGAACTGAGGTCTCTCTTTGAAAGAGGCCAGCTATTACTGAGGAATAAAGAAGTCATAATTTGGCCATTGGGCACCTTATGGGAGTAGCAGAAGGCAACAGTTAGTCGCCGTGAGTGACTATTAAGAAGACAGACTTCTTAATTCAGAAATTAAAACGGAGCAGTGTACGGACACTGTGCAATTCCAGCATCAATTAAAGGCCATTTATTTTCTTTCACTGCTCAGTGATTGTGTCAGACCTTGGCTGCTTTAAATGAAGCCCATTTTAGTGTTACTCCCACCTCCTGGGATAACTTGGAGCTGCAACCCTTCTTAGGAGAAGGAGGCAGGAAATCTTTGGGGACTCTTTCAGTGCTGCAAAGCTCTTTTCCGATGCTTCTCCTCTTCCTGGGCAGCCGGGACACGCTGGTGCCTGGCGTGAAACAGGTTCTGACTTTCCTGCTTTTATTTCTGGGAAGACATAATCCTGGTTTATGTTCTTTTCCATTTTATCAGCTCCTGCAGCTTATCCGGCTCTGTCTGGGTGGGACCTCCAGCAGCTGTCCTGGTTTAGCCAAAATTCTCATGAGAGAAAACGCAAGAGGAGTGTCCTGGTGGCAGCAAGCCATGAGGTGCCTGCACTGGGAAGTGGCTGAGGGAGCTGTTAGTGCTTTCCTTTCACAGATACACACGGGATATTTTAACGGAAGCTGGACGTGCGGGTGCTGCTGCTTAGTAGGTATCAGCTGTTAAGAACAGCCTGAATTTGTCTAATTTAAATTCAAAGGAAAAGGTAATGTTTTGTTCTTAATTGGAAGAACCTGTCTTAAAATGGTGGAAATGCTTTTGAAATGGAAATTGCAGTTCCCACCCCTGAGGTAAAGGTGCACTGAGAACTGCTTGGCATTGCTTGCATGATTTCAGATCGCTTTCCCGATGAAACCGTTCCTGCTTCTTTCATCTCCCAAAGAGCAGAGAGCCACCTGTCCCGCATTTCCCAGAGGAAGAGCCCGTTGGCCAGGGCCAGAGGGAGAACCTGTCCTCTTGGAGTAATTTACAGGACTGTAACATTGCTGTAATTAATTATTCACTGCTCTTCCAATCAGACGCAGCACAGAACAAAGGAATAAACTATTTCCTTTCAGGAGGCAATGTCTTGGAAACCGAAACCTCAATGTGCAGCACACATGAGACACCTGCATGATTACCATAATTAATTTAATTACAAGTATCTGTACTTTTTAAAGATGAAGAGCATTAAATACTAGATGTCTCTTTCCTTAACAAAATATCACTAGGTACATTAAAGCAAGACATTTTGAAAGCAGAGCAGCAGCTTTCATACGGAGTGTGATGAATTCACCCCCTGCAACTTCCACCACATCGCTTCCAATTAATGTAATCAGCAGGACAAAGCCTGGGCGTGTGCCGGTGTCCCTGCCTGGGCAGTGGAAGGCTCCCCCGACCAGCCGAACCAGGGCAGAGCTCAGAACGCCTGATGCCTGCAAGCCACCTCCAGCCACAAATATGGTTTTCTGCGTGGAATGATAAAAATTGCAACTTGCAGGTGATGAGTTCAAAAAGGGAAGATTTTTTTCTGTGTTCTAACAAAAATCCCAGTGATCTCTTGCATGGGCAGGGCTGAAGCACTCCTGTCACAGGAACGCACCCGCGCTGCTTTCCGCAGCGGCAGAGTCTGTGCGTCCCTCTCCCGGGGGGCAAGAACAGGTTCTGCCCCACAACAGCCCCCGCCGGGTGGGGTGCAGGTGGGGGTGCAAGGCTGCCGTACACAGGCTTTAATGGCATCTTTCTTTATTTTATAGGCCTGCACTGTCTGAGAAAGAGCAAAGCTACGAAGAGGTGAGCTAGGAACAAAGGGAAGCAGATGTGAGAAGGAGAGGTGAGCAGCCCAGGGAAGGGCAGTGGCATGGAGCTTCTGTGCCAGGACACTGCTGTGCCAGGGACGGCTGCCTCACCTCACCCTGCGGAGAGCAGGGGTCTCTGCTCCCTGAGGAAGGGCTGGAGCACAGCGGGTGCTGGAGCGCAGCGTGGGGCTGAGCGCTGCATCCATCGGGAGAGGAACGGATCTGCCTTGGTCGGTGCTGCCGTATTGATCTCTCCAAGAAGAAATTAATGGGGGTGTTTCTCCTCTTTATTGCTTCAGGGCTGGCTGTCCGGAGGAAAAAAAACCCAGTCTGTCTGTAATTCTCTTTGCAGTCACTTCTTACAGCACTGCATACCCAATCATTTCCTTCTTCCTTTCTTTCTGTTTTTAAATGTAAACGTTTAAAACATTTTGTACTCTGGGTATGGTATGGAAAGGAATCTTCAGTCCTTAATATTGAGCAAAAGAACCTCTGATAGTATAGGCAAACGTGAAAGAATAAGGCTTAGATTATCCCGCCCTCCCTCAAATCAAGGGCGCGCATTTCCAATAGTAAGTAATGAAGGAAAATTATTACTTTTAGTGCCTAACTATGGCTCTCGCCTGGTCTGTCTTCTTCCAGACTGAAGATGTGTAATATCCTTTTCTCAACAGGTCAAGTTATAAAACTTAGGAGGTTTTGGCATCTGCTTTCTAAACAAAGTGCAACTTTTCATATTTAAGTGCTATCTCTGTAAGTGCATAGTAAACATCTGGGAATACATAGAGTGAGTGGTTTTCAGACCTGCCCCAGTTTGATCTATCAGCAGTTTTCTTGTCCTTACTCTATTCAAAGCTTTGGTTTAAATGTTCTCCCCTGATAATTGAATATGTAAAACTCCAACCTTGTGAGCAGCAAGAGATCAATGAGGGCTGGCAATGAGCACAGCAAATATATGGGCTAATGGCTCCACTTTTATCGAGCCCATTTAACACCTTGTGACAAGGGCCCAGGCCTCCCCGCGCTGGCACCCGATGAGTAAATCTGTCCCCGTCCCCAGCAAGGCGAGCCTGGCCTTAACTTTGCCCGTCAGGATGGTTTGTGCGCCCAGCTTGTGGGGTTTGCTGAACTGGGGCCTCACCATGATCTAAGGGAACTCAGTATTTGGGGGAAAGGGGCAGGGAGGAGAGCAGCAGAGGGGTCCAAGATATGCTCGCCCCATGCGGGACCCTGAGGAGGAGATTCAACCCGGCACCTCGCAGTGGGTCCTCAGTGCCAGCACAGTTGTGGCCACCCTGTCAGGCCAGAGGGTCCCCAAAGCCAACAGCTGGAGCTCTCAAAGCCTGGGATTTCAGGAGCCAGGAGGCTCAGACACTCCAGCCAGCCTGGCTGTGGTGATGGGATGTGCTTGCTGTGGAAAAACACCCCTTCCCTGCACCCCTCCGTCTGCCCAAGGCAAGGTTCAGTGGAGTTGTAATTTAATATTTAGGTTTGAGTTATGAGTTTGTTCTCTTTTCCATTGCCTGCAAACTTACCATAGCTGAAGGCCTACCTTTCTAAACCCACCTGGCACTGTGCATTCTGTGAAATTCTGGAAATGACTCTTTATTAATGGTATCAATCAAACCCTAACTTTTATTTCCTAACCACCAGTGGGTCATGCTTGCTTCTGATGTACCCCTGCCCTTGCAGCGTGGCTGCCTCACTCCCCACTGGCACTGGGCTCAGGCTCTGGATCCTCTGCCCCAGCGGGCTCTATGAAGCCCTGGCTTGAGCAAAGATGCTCTGGCACCTTATGGGCACCAGCAAAAATGAGACTTAATCCCGGCTCAGCTGGAGTTTTGAAAACCTTGGATATTGCGACTACTCTTTCTTCTCTAAAATTTTTCTGCCTCTTTGTAACCCTTTGCTTTGTTTTGTTTTATGTTCTCTTCTCCTATTCCATGGGTTTGCAAGAAAAACATGAATTTCTCACCCACAGTTTTACTAAGGGTTCGAAATAAGGAAATGTAAGTGCTCTCTTTCCTTTGTGTGTGTACGTTCAAATTGTGTTTCATATTTGCTCTTTTTCCCTTCCCAACTATTCTTACGCCGCTGCCAGAGTATCTACTTTCAGCAAAGCTGGTCACGGACCGCACTGAGCCACCAGCGTTCTTCTGATCCCCGCTGCCCACCAACCAACCCCAGCCAGCACTGAGGCTCCTCAAAGACAAGGCCACCTTGTTTGTCGCAGTCACCCACCCACCTGTGGGTGCGAGCTGGGGGTGCTTGGCTCACGCTGTCTCCACTCATGGAGACGTGTCGGTCGTGTTGAGCTGAGTGATGTTTTCATTCCCAGCCCTGCAATTACTGCGTGGGGGCTGAGATCTCGGCGTGGGGAATGCGCAGCCGGAGTTGGCGGCAGAGGGGCTGCGTGTGCACAGCAGGCTGACGGCAGGGATGCAGGGGAAGGGACAGCCTGCCTGCCAGCTCTGTGCACAACAAGTGGGAAATGACATGCTTCCCGGCTGCAGAAATTGTGAATGGCAAGTGGTTTCACTGGGAGGGGCAGAGGAAAGCTTTCTGTCGCTCAAACATTTTCTCTCCGCAGCACTCCCTGGGGCTGGGATTTCCAGAGGAGCCAGGGGCACCCTGTTCCCGTTGGGTGGCCAGCGGCTCTCAGGGCCTCGGCTGGCAGACACAGACAGTTCTCAGCTGGTGGGACCCGTCAGAGACCCCTCGCTTTTGGGGGCACCACAATGAACCATGACCTTGAAATGCTGTCCTCGTCCTGGGCACTCAGGTCCCCCATTGTACCCTTTTAAGTGATATACGTGGAAGCAACCCCATAAAATTCATCTAGTTTCTTCACCTGTGTCTAGAAACCTAAAATTATAATCAGTGCTGAATTGTAACTGGGATTGTATTACACCATTGCTCAGATCCTTTTTGCTGCTCTCAAATTTTCATTTTCTACTCTCTTTTCACAAGATGTGATATGTAGGGCTCAAATGTATTCCTGTAGCTGCAGGGTGAATATCACCTTCTTTAATACAGTTTAATGGGACTTTCTTCCCTTTTCTAATCCCATGGAAATAGGAGTTGTACCGGATAAGATCACATGTGAATGTTACCATAATTTTGCTCTGTGTCAAAGATATGATCTCATCAGAGCTTGACTGTTATTGCTAATTTGAGAAAAGGGCATGAGCATTAAAGCTGAGATATGCAACCTTTAGCAATCCTTCAGTTTGTGCGGAAGGTATCTGGAATGCAAATTGTTGGGCATTATGCTCTGAAACGTTCCAATAACTCTTGAACTGCAAAATTATGTGGCTGTCAGAACTGAGGTCACTTCTACCCCTCCTCCTCCCCCTGCTCTTCTGCACCAGACTACAAATCTGAAACACTTGTACGGGGAAGAGGAACGCTATTAGTATTCAAATGGATTTCCTTTTCTGTATGAAAAATGGAAGACTTCATTTCTAAAAGTAATTTTAGTGTTAGTCTGCCTACTTATGGGGGTTCTGCACTCAGCTTGTATGCAGTTGATTTGTAAGCATTCTTTCTAACCAAAGGCTGAATCTTGGCCCTGGCTCTAAGATGGTGCACAGGGAATAAATCCACATGACTGGATATAATTCCAACAGAGGAATCGCTTCTCTGTCTTGGTACTCGAGGGAGTACCAAGCTTCTGATGCTTTTGGGAAGTGAGAGGTGGAGCAATTCCCGGCCATGCTCGCCAGCAACGCACTGGAGAAACCTGGATTTACAGAGTGTCTGAAGGACTTGGGATCCTAAATCTCACTGAGTTACGTGGAGGAACTCCAGCACTGGTGGAACTGTTGGCAGAAGTTTTCCTGGGCTCCCAACAGCCCTGGTCTTTTCTTGGCAGGAGGCAGGTACCCCATCACGGCCCAGACCTTCTGCCTCCCAGCCCTGCCCGAAGGGGTGGGAAGGCTTTTTCAGCTCCTCTCTGTACACAGGAAAAACAGTGTGAAAAGGCTGCACAGAAATAATAATAGAGTTTATGGATGTGGCTAAACATGATGGAAATGATGCTTGTAAACGTGGGAAGAACTTGTCAGCGGCTCTTTAAAAGTGAGTAATACCACTTTAATTGTTATCCCTACTGCTATAGATCATAATAAGGTTATGCTGATGGAACCATCAAGCATAGTAAATGTTATAAGTACAATGTGTTAGTACTAATTATAGTGTAATTTAACAACAATGTATATAAAGAATGCAATTTGGCATGCCAATTCACCATAGTAAATATAATGGTATGGAAGAAGGGAAGGCAAAATATTTTTGGAGAGCACAAGGATAGATACTGGATGGCTTTTCTGGTGCCATGGCATTCCCAGCTCCTGACTCCTTCCAAAAGGGTTGCTGCCACCCGGCCTTACTGAGCACCCCTTGGGTACGTGCACCCCTATAGGGTGCAGGGGATTTTGGATCGATTGCTGGACAACAACTTGAACTCTTCTCTGCCAAAGCAAAACCACGACATTTTTCATTGAGGGAGGCAAGCTGAGGGTTGTGGTGTGGGGAAACGCTGATGGAGAACACGCACGGGAAACACCTCTGGAGAGCAATACACAAACAGGCCCTGCCTGGTTTATTCTTTTTATCAGGCTGCGAGAAGTCAGAAGCTGTTACTTAGTGAAATAAGTTGTCTAATAGCTTTGACCTTTTTTCCCCTTCCAATTATTGTAATTTACAGACCTGAGAAAGGACTGAATTTAAGAGGAGTTTCATTATTTTTGGTAAAATAACTTCTCTTGCTCTTTAGCTCAAAGGTTTTGTTTTTATTTATACTGCAGTTGCCTTTGGCTGTTCTGGAATCACAAAGGGCTGTTTGGGAATTTGTGAATGTCACTTCTGTGCTCTCTGTGGCCCCTTCTCACAGCCACGGTGACCTAGGCCACCTCAGATGAGCAGTAAGGAGGGGTGCATGTGTCCCCTGGGGCTGGTGGTGGGACCAGCCCCGGCTCCTGCCCAGGCATCGCTGCTGTGGGTGCTGCAGATGATGAGCGAGCGCGTCAAAACCCTTGGAGGGATCCCCTGCCTACTCTGCAGACTAACACGGCAAGTGGAACGTTTATTCTTGTGTTTCTCTTTTGATATGAGATGGAGCTCCCCCTGTAACACAGCATCGGTGTTTCACAGCCAGCAAGCGGGAGGTGTGTTGCAGAGCGCCCTGGCAGAGACGTGACCTGTGCCTCCTCCCGGAGACAGGAATGGCTCAGAGCCCCTACTGGGACCTGGAGGACTTCTGGTCTGGCTCTGCAGGTCTTCAGGCCCTCACAGCTAAACCTGGGGTTTATTGTTATATGCTTCCTAGCAATAATTTTAACTTTCAGGTCTTGTATTTCTCTCTTTCTCCAGATGAGAGAAAATAACCACACAGGACCGGAGACAGACACCAGCAGAGGTGGCTCCTGCTGGGGAGGATGGAGACCTGTTAAAGCCACTCAAGGAGCACTCAAGGGAAACCTCCTCCCTGCTTTCATCCCACCTCAGGAAATGTGACAATAGAAGCCAGTCCATAAGGAAACGAGCTCAGTGTTCCCAGAGCCCCTCTTCAAAGCCGTCTCATCCACAACACTCCTGTTTATTTTTCCTTTATCTCACCAGCCTCTCCTCCTACCAGGAGCCTTTTGGAAAGAGATTTTACCAGGGGCTATTAACTCTGCCTGAGGTTCCTATTATGTTTGCTAATTCTTCTCTTGCCTTAAATTGATCTGATACAGATATTACAGAGATAAGGGGGCTGGGGTGAGCCTACTTGGCTGCAGGTATTCATGGCCTGAACGGGGCACACGCTATATCAGTGCATCAGCTGTTTAACGGATACTGTTTTTTCCTGTTAAGAATAATCTTATATGGTACCTATTCATTGTAAAGAATGATTACAGAAAGGATTGCCTCTGAATAATGCAAGAACTCTGGAGCCTTAGAAAATGGAAAACTGTTGATAAATCTGTTGTAGCTGAAATAAAATTGAAACAAACTTAAAAATATGACTCTGGTCTTTTACCCAAGGTGAGTAAATAATTTTTAGTGGAGGCCAACTCTCATCCTTACTGTATTTCCACTGAATGTCTGAGTTAATTTATACAACGGCCACTGTATGTGACTAATAGGTGAACTTCCATTGTAGGCCTTCTCCTGGAAGAGGCAGTGGCTGCACAGGCTGTGGTACTTGTTTCTCTCGCTAATCTCGTTTTCATGAGAATCTTCTGGAATCTCCACTGCTGTAGTGCAGCACTTCCCCTCGGTTTGCCCTTTTGTGTATCCAAACCCAGGTCGCCTCCTGACTCCCTTGTCTGTTTTATTGCACAGATCGCAATATAAAGTGTGACTGAGGTATCTCTTCAGACTTACAACGGGCACTTAAAAATCTTCCTTTAATGCTTCCTTGCATGGACTGTTTATCAGTCGTAATGGGTTTTTTAAACAACCTTTTTATTACCCTGAAATGGCTGAAGGAGATGATCCTCAGCAGTTGATAAACCAAAAAAAAATATCTGTTTGAAGTCTGCAGAATGATGCTAACTTTTACCATCTCAAGAAATGGTCCTTGACAGCATTAGAACAGCAGGACGCCTGACTCCTGAGCCATGTAATTTTATGGCAAAACCTAGGTGAATTCAGTGGGGGCGAGAGCAGAGAACAAGGTGGTTTTTATCGGTCTTGAAAACTGGTGTCCTCAAAGGCAACGTGGGGCAGCAGCCCCTCTCTGTCACCCCTTGGCATCTGTCCTGCGTGGTGCATTCGTGGGTGCTCGCCCAGTGGGGATGGATCCACAGTCCCAGGGTCCGCGTGGGGAGCATCCGACACCCACAGAGCGGTCAGGGCTGTTGTAGAACTTTATTTTGTAGGTGCAAAGATTGCCCTTATTTCACTGATGGGGAGGTTAAGGGGCTGGCTTTCTAACCCCCTGCTAGCTTGGCAAATGCCAGCCAGGCTATGTGACACAACTCTGCTTTGCACATCCCAGTGCCTAACCCTAACCGTTGTCCCGGGCAGGTGGTCACAAGCCAATGAGGCTCCAACAAGGGGAGCTGGAGCCCACACCCCCAGAGATCCAGGCTGTGGGGCATCCTTTGAGAGCGCAGCACCCTGAGGAGTTGCTCCTTGATGGCTGCCAGGTTAGTTTAGTTCCGTTAATGGCTCGGTGCAATGTTTGAGCTGGACACTTTTTTTCTTAGGATTATTTTTCACCTGTTTTTCCAAGTGCACTGTTCACCCTTTAATGACCATTGGCTGCACCCTTTCATGGAGGGTACAGCACCTTGGTGTTATCTTTGGGCTCATGGAGCCATCCTTTTTGTGAGCTTTCTGGCTTCTTCCCTAAGCCCGTTTGCAGAGCGCAGGGTGCTCAGAGGATGGGGAATCCAGCCTGATCGTCCAGTTGATAAACCCTCTTTCCATGGCTGCAAGAAGCTTGTTTTATCGATTGCTGGAGATGTGCTCATGACTTTAAAAACCATTTATGGCTTTTGTTAAAATTTATTTAATTCAGGTGTTGACGGGATGGCTCCTGGCAGTGTTCCCCAAGCCTAAGCAGACTAGGGAGTGGGAGTAGCAGGCACTCTGGTAGTGACAGGCGTCCTGTAAAGGTTTATAGTGTACAGCTCACACTGTGAACGGTCCATGTGCTTCCCTGTTGATATTTAGCAGGTAGTTGAAGGACAGGAGATTTTTAGCAGGAGGGAAAGTCCCCACTGTCCCCCAGCAGCAGTGCCAGGTACAGCTCCTGCTTGCGGTGGTGACCGTGATGGTGACAGCCCCTCCCGCAGCCAGCGCCTGCGCAGGGTTTGGTCCCGGTTCTTACCCAAAGAAAATGCCAAATTGTCCTGAAACTGCTGTCTGATCCGGAGAATAATTTGTATCCCTTTTCACATTGACATGAAAATTAGGAGGTATAAAAGATTTCACAAAGGAAAAAAGATAATTTCTTTAAAACGGCTTTCTGAACTATGTGGTAAATTATAGTTTCAAGATAAAAAGAAACACGATTATTTTTGAAGCTGAAGAGGACAAGCACATTCTTTTTTGTACAGTCTTGTTTTCTTTATTTTAGTCAATAAACAGACACTTGGAAGATACAGAGCACTACTTTATGTGCAAAACAGCCGGGAAGAAATCTGAATGGGTTGCAGATTCCGGGGATTAATGAATTAGCGGCACAAAGGAGAAACGCACAGCATGAACTGGTGCTGGGAAAAGACTGAGCAGGCCCTTATCTCTCAGCTCGTCTGATAGCAGCGCAGCTATTTCTAGCCTGCCTTCTTGGAAAGAAAACATTGTTCAGTGACAAAAATATTCAAAAGGCTGTTTTTAATTTGGGAGAAAATGAGGCAACATGAGAAAGCTCTGCTGGGCCTAAGTTACTAAATCGAGATGTTTTCTTTCCCAAGGCCAGGTCTCTGCTTTGTTTGCATTGCTGTTAAAATCAGGCCGAAAGCTGTGTTTTGGGTGCAGTGCCCGGGTCAGCGTGGCTGTGGTGACCACAGGCACACGGAGCTGTTCCTCTCTTTCATCCCTGCAGAGCCCCTGGCACGCACAGTTGGTGTTAGATCCTTCTGAAAAGGGGTACAAAGCCCAGCATCAGCAAGAGTTATTTCCAGTAAGTCCACACCAAAACATCTCTACTCCTGCTTTCAATCAGTCATCACAGGGCAAGGGTATTTTCCTTGTTCTTCCCTGTCAGGCTTAACCAATTTCACCACTTCCGAGATACTGTCTTCTGGCCCACCAGCTGCTCTTCAGAGGTGAGAATGAGATGCTTGGGGCTGATGAGGAACCTGTGGTCTTCATAGCTAGGGCAGGTCTTCCTCTTGTAAACGAGGGGCTAACTGGGTCCTGCTGCAGGGGTAGGGCTGGTCCCCAGGTGCTGGTGGTGAGACCAGCCCTTGCTCAGCCCCCCCAGCTCCTGTGCCCAAGCAGGTTGTGTCACTGCTGTTGGTGGCTGAGCTGTGGTGTGGGGATGCTGCTGGTTTGTGCCCCTTTGTGGGCAGGGGCTGTGGTGGGGGTTTTGCTGTGCCCCTCGGCTCTGACAGGGCTGAGATAGAGAGCAGGCACTTTGGTGAAGGAAGCTTCTGACTAAGTGGGAAACACTGAAGAACTGGGACCGCTGGCTCTTGCAGGATCGTTGGCACTCCGCTTGGCTCTGTAAGTAAAACATTCTCATTTCTTGGGTGCTCAGCTCTGGGAGAACCTTCAGCCAGAGCAAAGGCTCACGTTTGCTGGGACAGCGTAGCAAACCTTCCAGTGCCTTTGACAGAAAATGGTCAGTGCTTAGAAATTCACCTTCTTGGGGGAGAACAGTTACTGTATGTGGTGTGTCGGGTGATTCCTTGGATGTTGCAGGCAGTGGTGGGTTGATGGGACGCTGGTCCTTGCTCTCAGTGTCGCGGAGCTCGGTGTGGCTGGCTCTGGGGGGGCAGAGGGGTCCCTGGTACTGCTCTGGTGTTACCAGCTTGTCCGCTCCTTATGTGAGAGTGAGCACAAAGGCTCTGCTTAAAGACGTTGCTTCCACAGAAAAGCCTGTGCTTTTGGTGTTACCCTGCTAACAGTGTTGTGTTGAAAGAAGATGAAATGTATTTGTTTGGTTAATATTGTATGTTCTCCTTTGAAATGATGAAGCAAGCAAGAAGGAGGCACTGTGCAGCTGGGGCATTATTTAAATCTGTTTGAAAACCTAATGCTAATATTTAAATTGCTTCTTGTTTTAATTGAAATATTTACTTCTGGGAAGGTGGAAGACAGAGGCATTGCTTGCAAACCTTCATGGCATTGACACAACCGTGGCAGGTGATAAATACTGACTTGCAAAAAAAATAAATATGTAGAAGCATTTTCTCTAGAGGCTCAGCAATGAGAAAATAGTGAGCTAAAGTGTTTTAGTTATGCATCGGAAAAATTAGCAAGAGCCTGCATTAATTGAAATGCAGTTCTTCATGTATATCAGTTCCTTATCCTTCTGGGATTCTAAGCAGCGAGAAAGAGACAGAGCAACAGATTAAGCTAAATGTTGGCAACGACAGAGATAAATTGAGGGTTTAAAGCCTGCATTGAGACAAATTACTACTGAAAACCTGCTCGCTCTTTTTTTCTTGACTTCTGAGACCAAACACTCAGCAGTACACCAGCACTGCAGTTTGTAGACCCGGCCACGGCAGGTACAAAAAGCTTTGTGGCTGTGACTGTGTTGTTTGTAGTTCTGTGACATGCCGGTGGATGCTGTGACACCCTCCTGCTGGCTCTTCTCAACGCCCTTCCTCACCTTCCCCTTTTGCCACGTTGTCTTCTCACACCAAGACCTGATGGCATAGAGGGAGGCAGAGATGGTGGCTGGTGCTCTCTGCCCATCCTGGCCAGCCCTGCCAGCCTCAGTGGCCACCGAGGGACTGTCCCCACCGTAGTGGGGCTGTGGTGTCCGGATCCAGCAGCCGGGGTCAAATCGGGAGAGAGATTTTGTCCGCTTTGGGTTAAGCTGGTCTTAAGGTTTTTGTGGTGCGTTTGAAACAAAATGTGCATTTCATGCATGTAGAAAAAAAAGTAAGCCATTTTGGTATTTTGTGATATCATTCTATTAATTTCCATCCATCTACCTTGCAGGTATCATTTAATTTAACAGTCTGCAGTTGGGCTTGGTAACGTTAGTAAATTTTAAATCGGCATAAATAATACAGAAACTAAGACCTAAGAAAGCAGAAATTATTTGAATACAAGCACTATCGGAGGCTTTAGCTGCCTCCTGTGGTTTCTGCATGTTGCTGACACATGGGAAATTATTTATAGAGCGTGTGTGTGCTATTGTTTCTAACTTCAATGTGTGCGCTGACTGTTTCAGGGCCTGGAGCAGCCCTGTTGGAGGGGGGAGGGTGCTCTGTCCTGTTGGAAATCCTGATCCGAGGGGACACGTGGACCCATCGTGCTGCTGTGGCAAAGGACAGTTCTGCAGGGTCAGGGCTGAAACGGTTCCTGTTGTGCACTAAGAAGCAAATGGAATCTTTTGTTGGATGTGATTTCCCCCCAGCAAGCTGGTTGAAAAGTGTTTTGTTGAATTAGGATAATCAAAAGCTTATCGCCCTGAGACCTCAGCACCTATTAAATTGTAGCTTTCTGTGGAGTCCAGAAATTTAAGTCACAGGCACAGTGAATTCAGTAGCCACAGACAGAGGGTAACACGTCCCTGGCTATTGTCCTTATTTCTCTGTTTCTCTGAGGTCATCTCGGCATTGTGATGGCTCTTGGTGGACCAGCATTTGTGTATAGCAGGTTGTGACTCCCTTATAAGATACGTGATCCTTGTCATAGTGTTGGCAGACACAAGATTGGGGCTGCCTGGGGGACAGGAGCCTGGGGTGAGCACCAGGGGGTCCCGAGGAGGTGACACCATGCTCGGGGTGCCAGCCCTGCTCTCCTGAGGCACAGTGACCCTCTAACCCACCGGCCAGGACAAGGTGGGTCCCCATGGCACATCTGGGGAAAGGCAGGACCAAGTCACAGCTCCTTTGGTCTCTGACAGGCTGGTGGGACCAGCCTCCCGTGGGTCTGAGCTGGGACCTCTCTGCCAGTGCCCAGGACTTGCTACACACTCATTTCAGATTAAAGTATAAGTATCTGCCTTCGTCAGTAAACGGTTGTTAAATTTGCTCAAATATTCAATTTGTTCCGTCTCAAGGATTTCCAATCAATATTACATTCTACCAGAAAAATAATGTAGTAAGCCATTATTAGAATAATAATGTTCCTTTGATGCTCACAACCGATAGCAAATCTTTATTTTAATTAATTCTTAGATTAGTTAAATAAAAGCCATTCTCATTTTTCATCTGGCTTTTTTTTTTTTTGGAAGTTTTATTGTGCTCCTTGGACAGATAAAATTTGCAGAACTGACCAGAACTCAATGTAATTTTTATTTCTCAACACTGTTGATTCAGAACAGTTTTTATCTTTGGAAATTAGTTGAATACAAATAGCAGTATCGGTTTTCATAAAATGCTGTGGAAACAAGTTGTTTTGGAAGTTCCACTCTGCGTGGTTCTGATTACAGCTGTTTTGCATATATGCTAATGCTTCAGCAATTTCCAACTTGGCTATATTTACACTTAGCATATATCTCACGGGGTGTGATGAAATGAAGCATTCTGACTTTTCTGCCTTGACGGCAGTGTACTGGTGCCAGGTTCTGGTTATCCGGAGAGCACGGTGCAGGGTCTGCATCTCCCGCTCCAGTTACGGCTGCCCCCGTATTTACAGCAATAACGTAATAATAATAATAACCATCCTTGGCCAAATAATGCAGAAAGTACCTTGAAATTAACTTTGTTGTGCCTGCTGTATGCGCAGAGCTCATGGAGCTTGTGTAAGTGCTTGTAATAAACCCCCATGTTTTAAAAAAGCTCAGACCTTAATTTTAACACCGCTGTAGATATGAGCAGAAGACTCTTGTTTCCCGTCCCAGAAGAAATTTGAGATTTTGATTTATTTACCTCTTTACTCTTCTCATGCGCTGCCATGTTAAATGAGAGGTGAAAGGTCAATTTCTGTGTGAATGTAATTAGTCTGAGGAAGAAAACGGGTCCAGAAAGGATCTTGCTTCACCATCAATCATTTAAAAACCAACCAACCGTAATCTGAAATAGCAAAAGTACTGTAGCCTGAACTAAACCAGATCTTTTCCGATGAGTGCTGCTTTGCAGTGCCCCTTGTTTTCTGGGTCTGTTTTGTTAATTTGGGATGCTTTGAGCAGGGCTGCTTTCCATAAGCAGTTTTTGTCAGTGCAGGAAGGGGATGCAGGATGTTCTCTAATACCTGGTACCTCGTTCCTTTCTGCTGTGCCCGGGTGACCTCAGCTGCGGAACTGAGGACTCCATGAAGTTTATTGATCTTTCATAGCGAGGTAATTAACTCAAGAGGTGCTTAGGTACTAGTTACACAGCATCAACACAGAACTCAGACTAAACAAAGCACTAGATAATAACCTGGAGGCCCAGGGGCACGTTCTGTGCTGTCAAGGGGCTGTCCCTGGCAATTAGGGACAGTCCTGGCCACAGCTGGGAAAGGGTTGTCAGAGCCAGGACTTTTTCTCTCTCCTTCCTGACTGAGCACTAGGAGAAATGAATCCACGCTGAGAGCTCAGGCCCGTGTCGCCCTTCAAATGGGGAATTTAATTGTGACAGCGATGGGTGAAATCACCCAAAGAGCATGGAATCTGTGGAGGTTTTCTGGGTTTAGAATAGTTTTTAGCTGGTATCTCGAAGTTTGAAGAGGACTGATTTACACTGATGTGCTTTCCATTGTTTGGTTTGTTACAACCTGTTTGAGAATGCAATTCATTTCAGTTTCCATGAAATCTGGATGACTTTTTCCCCATTGTATAACGAATTGGCTTTGGGAACTGCTCTGTCCACATCCATGCCAGGGTCTTCAGGGGCTCGGCAAGTTGTCCCTCCTGTCATGATCACTTTGTTCTCTCTTTCTCCTGGTTTCCCAAGTGCAGCAGGAAGCACGGGCTCTCACACTGGGCACTCTAACACGTGTTCTCCCCAGCACACCGTGGGGTTTCACAGCCAGCTCTTTCTGCTTCCCTGGCACGCTTTGCACCCTCTTCTGCACCACTTGGAGACAGCCAGGTGAGAACCAAGTGGTGATAGACTAAATGGGTGAGACAATGCCCAACAGATTTCACACGGGAACTTGGAAATTAGTCATGCTTAATATTAATGTAATCGTACAGTGAACTCTTCCAGCTGAGGCGATGACAAGAGAATGCCTTCTGGAAACCCTTCTCCTCCTCCTATGCGGTCATTGCTGATGTATTTTGGCTGAACTTCACAGCATCTCCAGCTTTTCCTGTGGTCGGCAGCAGTGGAGGGGGGTTCTGCTGTGCAGGGGGACCCAGGCCTAAGCCAGTTCAGCCCAGTGTATACTGGGGGTGCTCCAGATGCGTCCTGCCTGTTGTTGTACTGGTCAAATACAAATAATTTATCTTCTAATTGGGACTAAATTGTTATTATAATTCCTGAAGGCTGGAATAATACTGCTGCTTGATCTCCTAAGACTATTACCCTGCCCCGAAACCCACGCAAACAGACACCTCGACGGGCTACGTGCTTAGTCGCTGGTGAGCTGACAGCTACACGGTTTTATGCAAAATCAACATGCTTAGTTCTTCTCTCCTTTTTGGAAAACCTTACGCACATTTGTAGTCTGCTGGTTCTCTGAGCAGTGTGTAGATGTTCCATACTGAGGAGAAAAGTACATGCTTGTTTTGGGTCACTTTTTCCTCTATCTGCTGTTTAATATTAATGATGTAAGTTGATATGTCAAAAATATTAAATAATTGTAACCTGTATAGGAAAGGAATTTTACTTTAACCTTTGAAAACTATTTACATGCTTTAGTATATATGAATTATGCATAGAGTTAGACACTAAGGTTATTTTCAAAGTCAGTCATTTCAGGATCAAGCTGTAGAAAACAATAAAGAGAAGAGTGGTTCCTTTTCTCTTGCTCTCCCCCTTTCTTTAATTCCCCAGGATTCAGGAAATAGCATTGAAGTCTTACGCCGCTGGGATTTCTCACTAAACTTCAAAGCTTAATTTAGTCTCTGCTGGAATGGAGAGAGGCATAAAGCAGGCACAGTGGAATCCATTTGAGTGAGTGGCTGAGAGAGAAATACAGTTTCAAAGAAAACAAATGTTCTGCACAGTCTTGTAACAGGAACTGCCCCACCAGGGCATGGTGGCCAAACCACGGCCATGTCCCCGTGCTCCCCGGCAGCGGGTGCCATGCCCTCCCCAGGCTGGGGGTCCCCCAGGACACCCCTGGGGACCAGAGGCAGGGACAGGGCTCCAGGTGCCCCCGCAGAGGGCACGGGGCCGGCCGCCCGCATGGTCACACGTGCACGTACTGGTGTGTGCCTGACAATTTTCCAGAACATCATTTTAATAGGGTAAGTCAGCATGGAAGATTTGGTTTATTTTCCAGCATATTTGATGCTTCATGAAGGATGTAGTTTGCCTTCAGACGGCTCCTTTATAACCCTACCCATCAAAGAAATGTTCTCGTCATTAGCAAGGTGTTTCCTTTAAATCATTTCCCTATCTGTATTTTTTATCCATTGTGACATGAAATTTCTTCTATGAAATGAGCTGTATAATTTTGCTAAGGCACTACTAAGTGCTTTATTTTAGCAGCATTATAGGTTAATGCAGACTTTCAACAAAGCTTAAACTGGAGGCTCTGGGCGTTTGTTCTGCCTCTGCAGTGGTTTTATGATAATTGCTTGTAATCCAGTCAATGCCTATCTGCAGGAAGTGCTCCAGCTAGACAGGATTTCTTCTGACCCACCCCACTGATGCAGGACTGACCTTGAAAGATCTCTCCACTCTGGCCCACAAGAGAAAATTATTCTCCTTTTGACTAATTGGAAGAGCCGGCAATGACACAGCATCTCCCGGCTGCAGACCTGGGGTGTTAGGGTGGCTCTGCTGAAGGGCAGCAGTGCTGACAGGGGGCAGCTGAATGATGTTACTGCCCCAGGGCAGGACCTGGAGCAGCTCTGGCCAAGGCTTCCCTGAGCCTTGAACCTCGGAAAATCCTGCCCGGTGTCCCCAGGGTGAGCAGGACCAGGTCGGGAGCTGCAGGGAGGGGACAAGTGGGCTCCAAACCCAGGGGAGAGACAGCTCGGTGGGGAAGGGGGGTAGGGGGGAGACCTGCTTGATGAAATGAGATAGTGTTAATCAGAATTGATTTCGTGTAAAAATCTTTGGGCTTATCACGTCATCTTAACTATTGCATAAAACATTTCATTTTAATAATGTGCTTTAATCGTGTATCTCTCCATTTATGGGAGTGTGCGACACCACTTCACGTGCCTGAGAGCAGCCCTTCTTCTGGCTGTGCTCTCATGGATGGCGTGGCCAAAACCATGCCCCGTTGGCAACGGCCATGCCCCATCTGCAGAAATTGCATACCTCCTGGTATGTTTCTTCCATTTCCATGGACACACGTGAGTTTCTGTATTTGTAGGGAAATAGCGTTACAGTGCCAGTGGAGACCTGCAGGCTGTGGCTGAAGGTTTGGGTGGTGTTTGGGTGGTGGGCTGAGTTCTGCAACAGGAGGAGCTTCTGGCCTGAGAACAATTAATTGAAAATAAACAGAAGCTGTAAGGAACAGGAACACATGCTGAGAGACAGATATGTTGCTGGTCTGAGTATGAAGAAGGATAAAAAATGCTGTCCTAAAAGACATTGTGGTTCAAAGGGCAAGAGCTGATTTACAGTCCATTATAATTTGTACATCTGGAAATTTGTTAGAGTAATTAAATGCTAATATAAAAAGGAGATTCAAAGGGGTGGCTTCCTTAAAGATTGCTCTCAACTACTGGGGTCAAAAGTAAATTATAAGTAACACAGTTGAGAAGTTGGATCTTTCTGGCTGAATAAATGTCACAACTGAGAAAAGCGGTAACTCAACTTTCTATATTTGAACATCTCATTATATTCTAGGCCATTGAAAGGCACATTAGGTTCCAGAGAGGTGACACGTAAGGTCTCATGCTGATAATCCATCCTTTAATTATTTTATGGAGGTTAATGTTGCTGTAGTGGAGTAGTAGCTTGGTCTTAGCAGTGAATAATAGGTTTTAGTAGAAATGAGTTTAATGGAAAATTAATAAAGCAGTGCAGAGCGGCTGAACTGCACATGGGGGCTGGTGATGACGTTCACACTTTTTAGTGTTGCTTTAAAGGCTCTGTCTTGCACTTGTTTCCAGGAAGCAAACCCATTTTCTCTCTTGTTATACTCCCTGTTCCTGGTAAGGTTTACCCCTTTTTACTGCCCGTGGCCTTTGGGGACTTGGTTTTTCAGTACTGGAGCACTTGGGGAAGGTGGCTCGTTGATAGGATGGACCTTGCGTGGGTTGCAGAGAGGTGGGAAGGGCATCTGCGTGGGTTTCACCCTGTGGGTCTTGGCAGTTGCTGTGGTGGAAGGAAAGGAGAAATGTGGAGTTCTCCAAGTTCTGGCTTGAAGAGAAGCCGGAGAGAGGTGATGGTGTGGCTGGAGGGGGCTCTGAGCCACAGGAAAGCGGTCGAGGCAACCTGAATGAGGTGGGCAGCAGGACAAAATGTAGCTGTGATTTAATGAGGAATCTTCTTTCCAACTTGTTTATTGTGGCAGTTGTTCAGTCTGAAACATTCAAGTGTTAAACTCTTCTCCTGTCTCAGATGCAGCATCTCTGGCTCTGGTTGTGCTCATGACTCATCAGAGCCTCAACTTCCTGAAGGAAACAGAAAGCTTGAGGGAATTGCATGCCTGTTTCCATGTCTAAAATGCTACTATTGAATACAAAATAAGGAGAATGTACGTGGAATGAACATCAACATGGCTTTTAATGGCACAATAGCTTATTTTTCCTGACTAAAACATCCTGGTTAATTAAAGCTCAGTGTGATAAGCACAGAGCTTAGAGCTTGTTGAGTGTAGGAAAACCTGCCTTGCAGGGAAACTGCTTGGTGGTTTTTTGGTAGTCCTCTTCATCCGCCCCATGTTTCATTACAGTGGCTTTCCTTGTGAGCCAGCTCAGGCGGCTGTGGTCCTGCACCATTTCGCTGGGCTTTGGTGCCGGGGGGGAACTGGGGAGCAGCGACGGGGCTGAGACCCCTGCAGTGAGCCCTGCGCCGGCCGGGGGTCTGGAGCACAAAACAAGCGGCGTGTGGGGCGTGGGCAGGGGGAGACTCGGGCCAGTGTGTGCTCCGTGCCCGGCGCTTGCATCTGAAGCATCAGTAAGATGCACGCAGAGGAAGTCCAGCTCCCTTTATCTCATAGAATCATAGAATAGTTTGGGTTGGATAAACTTCTTGTTTTATTAAAACTAGTGTTTTCAGTCTAGTTTTTAAGGAATCCTTTATTTCACGTGAACAAAAGCAACTCGTGGTTCCCCCTGCATGGTGAGCAGAGCCCAGGGCAGGATGAGACAATCCGCAGGGATCTGCGGTGAGTTGGAGATGAAGCACCATGGCTGCTGGGGCGGCTCTGGAGAGCAGCAAGAACCACCTTCATGCTTCCCAGGGTGGGCTCCCTGCCCAGGTGGAGGGGAGTGGGATCCTGCCTGTGCTGGGGCTCATCCCCTCTGCTCCCCAGGTGCCCTGGGCTCGTGTTGGTGCTCCCCAGCTGTGTCCATTCCAGGCACTGAGCGCAGTGACGTTTGGCCCCGGTGCCTCCCTGGCCCCGCTGTGAGTTGTGGGCACAGGGATGGAGGCACAGAAACCCTCACTGAGCTCCTGGCAGAAGGGGCAGCTCTTCCTCTCCCACCCTCTAGGGCCTCCTCCATAGCCCTGGGGCCAGATCCTGGGACTGGTGATACCCAGGGGTTTCCATCCCTGACCACACTGAATTTGTTTTCTCCTGTGGGTACCTGGCCGTGCACCTGGCCGCAGGGGGATGCTGCAGCCACCCACCGCCCTGTCAGGCTCATGTGGCCCCAGCTGTGCTGTTCCTGCAGGGAATGGGGGGCTGGTCCTGGAGCATCTCCCTGCCTGGCATCTGGAGCACCTTCACCCACTGGTGCTTTCCCCCCACACACCTCTCCCACCGCCATGGCAGTGGCCTGCCCAGCAAACCCAGGAGAAGAGCTAGCAGGCTACGCTGAGAAGAAAGCCACTGATTTCCTTAAACGCTCAGCTGAAAACTGTTTATCAGTGTTAAGAGTTGTTTTTTTCCCCATTTGTGCATGTCCATTTCCAGCAGAGCTGCTGTGGAAGCTGGAGCAGCCCCCGGCAGGTCTGTGACAGCAGCAGGGGCCAGAAGGCACCGCGGGAGCGGGGATGCTCCGCTGGGAAGTTCCAAGATGTCTGTGCAGGGAGGGGCAGGCACAGGTAGACACTAATAGCTTTTTGCCTTGGTTTATAACCCAATTTCCATCCTTCATTGCTTGCCTTCTGGAGCACTTAGTGCCCTGAAGAACGCCCCAGAGTAGAGGGAATTTGCACTGCTCAGCAGACTCCACATGTACCTCTGCTTTAACTGCTACAAAGCTCCGGTCTCACTCTTTTCTTTTTTTTCTTTTTTTTTAAGAAAAAAAATATTTTATTTTTAAAGACAGCAGAGTGCTACCAGGCTATCATCTTGGCACGTACTCTCTGGGCAGCCCTGTGAAGTTTCTTCCCCTCAGGGCTTCGTCCACTGTCAGGATGTATCTGTTGATGAGATCTTTCATTTCCTGGGTGAATGGCTCAAAATCCTTTTGCTTAGCTCCAGATCGCTTGAAATTCCCATCCCTGTTGTTCTCCACACAGAGCAGTCGGTCCTCTGTCACTGTCACATTCAGGAACTCCACCATCTCCCTCAGCTTGGGGATGAGGTTCTGCTTCAGGTCCTCGTAGTGGACGACGAGCAGGCGCTTTCCGTACTTGAGCCAGTCCAGGACGTGAGAAGCCCACCAGGAGGCATAGCTGGTCACGAAGTCTGGCCACTCTGGAGGACCAAGAACCAGGAAAAGGAGACAATGTTAGCCAGGCTGCCTTACAGTGCTTTTCCAGATGTTCTCTTGTGCAACGGGATGGGACCTGCTGGCACGGCCTGGTGGTGCTGGATGGATGTGTGCTGGAGGAACGCAGCGGGGCTGGGGCACGGCAGCCCACCCCTGCTGCCCAGGCTCCCGGGCTGCTGAGCTTCCTGGCTCTGAGCATGTATGTAAACAAATTATATACAATAACACATTCACTTCTTTATTATGTAAACCCAGCATCAAGACATTGATCCTGGCTGGGGCCCAGGGTGTTTCTGATTTCCACATCCATCTCTCTGCAGGCTCCCCAGCCTGCCTGTGGGGAGACCGGGTGAGAAAAGAGGATTAACGGGGAGGATTCTTTTGTTCCTGGCACATGGGAGGGATTTAGGGTCACCTGCCAGGATCACTGGGACAAAATTTACTGGATTATTCTCTCACCTTTGCCTTGGGCATTAGTGACACCTCAGTCTCTATTTGCTGTCTCTGATAATTAAATTTTCTGAGGGTCAAGACAGACCTGGCTAAAGCTTTTGTGCTGGACAAAGAGTGTGTGTGGCTGAAATGCAGTAATTTGTAGTTTGCAGTACAGCAAAGCCATTCCCTCCAGACATTTTTCTAAGGGCTATTTTGCTTGGGTTTTATTAATGTTGCAACTGATGGAAGGTGATACATGAATTTTGGGTAAGAAACGTGCTGTGACAGGACCCTTTCCCCCAGCCCAGCGCCGTGGCTGTAATGCCCAGAATGTGCTTGGGGAGAAATGCAGCCCCAGGCTTTCCTCTGCCGCAGCCCGAATGCACAGTGGGGTTGGTGGGGTCTCAGTCCCACTGCCCAGCTTGCCAGCCAGATGCACGAAGCAGGGCAGGCACGTTCTGAGGTGTTCCCATGTGTTTGAGGAACACTGAGCCTCACGTCTCCTTATCGCCATCATCCTCATCCATCTGCAGTGCAGCAGCACCTGTGCAGTGCTGTAAAACTTCCTCCAGGAAATGTCACGCTCCATTGACTCCTCCAAATCTTAAATTAGATTTCTCACAGTTATTACACGCTGCACAGGCAAATTTTCTTCACCTCCTGTAGCCTGTCAAAGGGGCTGTACGTGGGGGAGGTTGTACCTGGACAGGTTTTCTCTGACAAAGGTTACAGTGGCAGCAGTGCAGGTTGTGGGCACAGCACGGGGGCTGTGCTGTCCCCTCTGCATGGTGGGGGATGTATGGCACGACCATCACCTCTCCAAAGCCCAAGCCTGAGTGCTTTTTGGCTGCAGGGGGACTCAGGTCCTGCTGGCTGTGTTTGCAGGGCTCAGGTGTGTCCCCGTGTTACCTGTCCCAGCAGAGGGGTTCCCACTGTCCCAGCCAGGACACCACCCACCTTTGCTCTTCCAGTTGCGGTCGGTGGCATAGCCCAGGTGCCCGGCATATTTCCTGTTGAACTCTGCCATCAGGGACTTGTAGGGGTTCCTGATCAGCAGGATTGCTGAGTCGAACATCTCGATCTCTGTCTTGCCACTTTCATGAGTCTTCACACAGATAGTCCTTCTACTTCTCCAGTGGTCTTTTTCTCCTTTAAAACCTGTGTGACAAGAGAGGATTGTTGGCTTTTTCACTTGATTACATATCCATGCTTTTCCACACTCTCAATCATTCCCTGCAGTGGTGTAAAACTCTTGTGAAAGTAGCAGTCAATTAATCCACCAGCCCAGGCCCTGGGACCAGGGCTGAGCTTTATTCTTGACCTGCTCCTGACCTGCAGGGCTTGTTGGGCATCACCTCCTGGTGCCCATCTCCACGCTGCCCTGGACCCCATCCCTGGCTGGACCCCTGGGTGGATGCTGGGGGCCAGGCTCCCCCCAACTCTGGAGGAGCCTCAGAAGGGCTGTGTGTGTCCCATCCCTGGGGATGTGGTACCTTTGTTGTAGAGGGCTCCATCAAAGTAGTAGCTTCCCGTGTAGTAGCCCGTGGCGTGCTCGATCAGATGGCGAGCCCATGTGTTCCCAGCCCCAGGAAAGCTCGACAGAGCGACGAACACTTTGGATTTGGTGGTTAGGAATTTCCTGTCCGTGCAGCGGGTGTCTGCAGGTACGGAAGGTAACTTGTTGTTAGCATTGTAGCTTTTTAATAATTCCACTGACAGCTCTTGATTACAGGGTTTATTGCTGCTTTTTCTCTCTCCTACGAATATAGGATATCAATTTGAGTCCAGTTGTGAGTCAGCTACTTCGCAAAATTAATTCAGCCATAAGAGGCCAAAGAGATTATCCTCAGAAGAGGGTTTTGCTGGTTTTGTGTTAGGCAATGCTTTTTTGACAGAGCTGCTGCAAACCATTGTATTTGCCAGCAAGTTGTGATAAAAGCCCCTTGATGCCTGTCTGCGAGCAGCTATTTGCCTGGCAGGTTGGCTCTTCAGCAAAGCCCTAATTGTGCCATTATACCTGCAAACTGAGAGTTTTATAATGCGGGAGAAACCCCTCCTACTGGAAGGAGCTGGTGCTCAGTTAAACCTCTGGCCTGTGGCTCCTCTGCGAGGGACCCGAGATGAGCCCATCGCGTTAATGTCTGTAGGGGTTGGAGACTTCAGCTTCTACACATGCTTTCTTAAATCCTAACCTTATTTTTTAGGTGCAAACAAAAGCAAGGACAGGTTGAGAACCAGCCTCAACCTTCTGTGATGATTCAATGACAGGAAATAAATTAGAAACTCCTCTCTTCATTCTTCAGGGCAGCCTCTAGATGAAGGTGCCAGCGCAGCCCCGAGGCGACCGTCTCTGGCTGCTGCTGAGCCGCAGAGGGGGAGGCACCAGCCAGTTCACAAAAGCAAGGGTTCTTGCCTGATCTCATGTGCGTTCTACCTCTGAACTGGGAGATAGGGGTGGAGGGGAAGCATACTGGGTTAAAAAAAGCTCAGCACCAATCCAGAATAGCATGTAAACTGTGTAATTTTAAGCTTGGGAGAAGTTTGGCTGAACTCAGTGCAAATCATTGCATGAATGAAGTTGCTGGTGCCACCCAAAAGGTTTACTGGATCGGAAGCTTCCTCTGCTCTGTTTTCTGGCTTTGAAACCTGTGTGCAGATAAATATTTTAGAGGAGGATGGGCAGAGCAAAATCAGTGTCTGCAGAGCTACCTCTGTGGGTGCACCAGGTGGGGCTGGGTTTGAGGAACAGGACTGGAACCAGCATGAAGGGTCATTGTCCCTGGCTGCAAGGGCAGCCCCTGGCTCGGGGTCTGCCTTGCTCTCACCATCTGCAAAATAATTGTATTTTCGGGAGGGAAGGAGGCTGTGCTGCTTAGTGAGAGAATGGGAAGATGTGTACTTTATGATTGAGATTACAGGGGGTGGTGTAGATAAAGGTGTTTCCTAAACTCCTGCCTGTCCTGTGGTACCAGCGCTGGCTGACCCTGCCGCAGCCGGGGTCTGCAGGTCCCTGCCCGAGGGGCTCCTACCTTGCACGGGGGTCTGGTAGACCAGGCAGTACTCCCCGGGGGCGGCGGTGCTGGCGTTGGGCGTCCCCCCGCAGAGTAGCCCCTCGGCGCCCTGCCGCAGCGGGAAGCGGCGGGTGGGGAAGCCGCAGTAGCACTCCCAGCCCCGCAGCACGGCCAGGGGGAACTCCTGCCAAAGGGGGAAAACACGTCAGTGCCCCGTGCCTCGGCAGCCGGCGGGGAATGCTGCTGCTGCACCGAGGGAAAAATACATCTTCACAAGGCCACTGTCAGGATCAAAGCGGGTTTGGTACATCATCGTAAAGCTCATGCTTAGACTACTGCTGCCTTTCACGTGGCAGTTGCTAAAAAATTAGCTTTCAGACACAAGGCTTGTAAAACTGGAATATGTTACAATATTCCTGCAGCACCCAGTATGCGATTCCACCCACTAAACATCAGCGTGGGAAAAGTTGCTCTGATTTACCCCCAAAATGAGCATTCTGAATTGGATCATCTTTTAAACTTACTGAAGAGTTGGCTGTTAAAAGATTTGACTTACCCAGCTGATTTTACTAGAGTTTGTGCTGAGGAAACTTGCCCTTAAAGAAATTAGGTGAAGAAAATTTAGTGGCACAGGGACGTTGGCATGAGGGACGGGCTTGGGGCAGGGACAGTGTGGCTGAAGGAAGCCCAGGGGTTACTCAAGCGCAGGGTGTCCAGTTCCCCATATTCCATATCAACACTTCTTGCCTTTTAAAAGTCTTTTGGAGTCTGGGAGAGCGTGAGGGGAGTGCTGAGCAGCTTATCTCCTGCTCTTCCCCACATGTTCATCCTCTGATAAGGAGTCAAATACAACACGTGTGCCATCTGTGCCCAAACAGCCAGCGTTTGCTTAGCGAATGAGAGATGACATTGTCAAAAACTATTTACAGATTTGATCCAAGGGCAAAATAGTTCCGTTTCTGCCTGCAAACAGAAATTTTCCCTTTACAATGAAGCAGGGTTTCTTGGCTTGAGAAATTAGGGAGTGTGCAGGCCCTCAAACACAGCCTGGAATAAAAATGTACCTCCTGGCAAGGGGCACCTGCAAGAGATGGACTTCCCTGGAGGTTTTGTGGAGAGACCTGAGCAAACGCAGAAGTGCTGGTGGGTTGCTGTTGTGCAGCTGTCCTGCTGCGGGGGCAGCGAGGGGCTGGCGGGACGGGAGGAACCGGAGCGGGACCCCCCAGGGCGGCTGGTGCCCGAGGGACCAGGGCACTGGCTCTGGGAAGGGCACTGGCTTTGGGAAGGGCACTGGCCCAAAGACTGTCACTCGCTCTGTGCCTCTGCCTGACACAGCGCGGAGCGGGATGGTGAAGTGCTGGCTCCGTCTTGCCTTCCCATCACTATTCCATCGCAGCTACACGCCCCCCGTGCCGTCACATCCACCCCCGGCTTGTGCCATGGCTTTGTGCAGCCCTGTAACTTAAGAGCAGGGCTGGTCTTCGGGCTCACAAATCTCTGTGCCTGTGTTAAACACTGGTGTGTGGCCAGGGAAACCTCTGGGGCTGTGAACTGGCCTTTTCTGGCTGGAGCTTTGGCACAAGCACTGGCAGGTTTGGGGTCCATCCTGAAGCTCAGCCAGAGCCGCTGCCAATGGGACTGTTCACATTGGAACTGGTCAGATGAAGCCTCAATGGGAGTTTTAAGTGCTGTAAGGAAAGCAATCATTCTCCAATAGTAACATGGCTGATGTGATGATTCAACCCTTAATTGTTTTGTATTAGATTGTATTCGAATTAAGAATTATGAATAGATTAAAAATGCACTTAATGGTTCTACTCTGATTACTCTGCTAAAGTGCTTTCTTTTCCAACTTCCTACACTAACTTTCCTATCAGGTGCAGTTAAATTTTTTTTTCTCTCAATCTACCAAAAAAGAATAAGAATGGATTAATGGCAGAGCTTGGAAAGAATTGCTCATGAAGTCCTGCTTTACGGAACATTTATATGCATAGAGAATGCGAGATGTTTGCGTTCAGGGTGTCTGGGTGATTCACTGCAACTCACTGCACAGAGTTAATTCCACGATGCATTCTTAAAACACTGAGCTGGTACAGAGGATATGTTGACTGGTGAAAGCTTTCCCACTCTACCTAGTAATTAAGAAGATTTGTTGTTCATGCCTTAATAGTTTTAATCAATTTTGTGATGCTAGAAGACAAAGTAATTGAATGTTCAGTTTAGTGCGTGAGGCTGAACGTGGCTGCAGGCTGAATCTGACCACTCCATGAACCCTCCTCCGTACAAAACACCAACCCCCATCAGAGTGGGAAGAGAGGACAGGAACCAGCCTCAGCAAGAGCCACTAAACCAACGGTTCCTCACGGGAGGATACCCCAATCCATCAGTTCTTAAATCCATGGTCTCTTTCTGTGCTGAGCATGGAGAGTGAGTGAAGGTGATGCTTGAGGCCAAGGACAGCAGATGTTGGCATGTCCCGTCTCACTGCCCTTCCAAAAGCCATCAAGCACACAACGGACCTTACTCATTGCTTTCCTGTAGTCTTACATAAATAAATGACATAAGTTATGGTGACAGTGCTATAAATTCTTCTAATGTGGAAAGAGATGCGCTTGTATAAAAGCACCAGGAAAGTCCCCTTGCTTTCAGTGTGCTTATCTGCTAAAATCTTCCTCTGGCAGCTTTTTGTTTAGTATTTGAGTGGATCACAGTCCTGGGCAGCACAGGCATGCACTGGTGTAAACCTCAGCATTAAATCCTCTTGGACCCCAGGGTCAGAAGGGCCACCCTGGAGGGGTCAGAGGGGGCTGCACAAGAGCGGTGGGTGCTGGGGATGGCTCTCCCTGCCCATGGTCTGCTCCCTGAGGGGAGACCAGCTCCTCCACAGCCACCCCTCAGGGGCTGCTCAGCCCATGTCCACCTTCTGGCAGTGCCTCTTGCCATTGCCTGCAGCCACTGAGACCTCCCTGGGGCCAGACCCGGCTCAGAGCTCAGTCTGAATGTGACATGGAAAGGGTATTGATCTCCTGGTCGATATCTGTCACTTAGAACAGCTTTTCTGTGCCTCACGTTCAGTGGCATCGCTCTGCTGGCTCTCCCTCCCGCCTTCCCCATACACAGCCTGGCTGGACCAGATGGATCACTGGGCATTTACTCTAATGAGTTTTGTCCTTCAGAAACTCATTTACAAATTCAAAGCTCTAAGGCACTCATCTCTGCTATTCCCTTAGTAGATTAAAATGTAAAATAACAGAAAAGAAGAAAGGATGTGAAATGAGAACTGTTCTTACTTTCTTGGAGCAAAATTCAGAGCACATCTCCACCGTCAAATTGGGCTGTATCAAAGAGGCTGGAAAGGTGTCTGTTAAATTTTCTGGAGCTCTAAAACATCCTCGATAGATAACATTCCTCCCTGCAGGGATATGAAATAGGTTTCTCTTGAGAAAACAATGTCCAGAGTATCCTGCCTCTTTCACAAAGAACAATATTAGGCTCAGAAGCTAAAAGTAATAAAATAAATTTTATATTCCAAATGCTGTAGAAATAAGAGAAACCATGATATACACTAGAGAATGGCGTTGCAAGTTCCGTGGTGTTGGAAGGAGCAGATAGATGCCTTCAGCTCTGCACTCACCACTGAAAGCAGGGCTGCAGCAAAGAGTTTAAATTAAATTCCGCCAGTGGAGGGCATTGCTATTGTTTGCAAGTCCCAGGTTTTTTTTGAAGACCGCCTTCCCCTCAACGACTTAAAAGCCCCGATAAAAATCTACAAAGCTTCCCATGATCTGCACCAGAAAAAGAATTTACATGAATCCCAAGGGCCTCCCCAGGAACCCCCCGTCCTGCACCTCTGCTCAACAGCTGTTACCCCTCTCTTCTCCCCGCTCCCCCCGCATCTGAGCTGCTGGGGGAGAGCAGCCTTCTCCTGACTCGGCATCAGACTCTGACCCGTTATCAGTGCCACAGAGCCTGGCAGAATTGCTTGTTACACAGGAAAGGTAAGCACAGTTTTAAGGGAAAAGTTTGGTTCTGCATTAATTTCCTGGCAGAAGGGCCCAGATTCTCCAGCACGAGCCAGGAGCAATCTAAGGAGAAGCTGCTTAAATGTTGTTATAACAATTGTTCCAACTCGTCCCTAGAAGCAATATCATATCTTTGGGATCACTCAGGAGATGTGAAAATAAAATAACTCGATATAAGTTGAGGGAGAAGGAAGCGGCACCCTGCCCGGTCTGTTCTGTGTGTTGCAGTGTGGATCACGGGGGCTGTCAGTTCCAGAGTGACTTCCCAATATATTGTTCTTCGTGATTAGCACTTCTGTTGGCCCCTCAGCTACCCCCTGTCAGTGGGATTCTTCAAACAGTCAAATATCAGGTGTTACTGAGGGCAAACAATATCTAGCTCCAGGCTAGACTAATTTGATGACTAATTCATTAATACTTAAGAAAAAAATAAATGCCGCCTTTTTGTGTAAAATCTGTATATATATATTTTATGCTGAAGATTCAAACAGTGATGCATGTCCCGGGAACCCTGCCAATGTGCCTGTCAGCCTGACACTAGCAATTTAGGTCTATGTACCTTTGATATATAATTTATATGTAGCTGGGTGGATTATTGTACAAACCTTGACTTGTCTTTAAGCTGAAATGAAGTACCATCGATACTGGCACAACCTGAGGTCTTGGTGCTGCTTCTCAGCAAATAACATCCCTTAAGGTCCTGTGAGCTTGCCAGAAGGAAGGGCTGCTCAGCTGTTTAGATATTTTATGTGCTTTGTCTTGGCCCAAAGGTTTGTCTGCTCTATCTCCTGTGATAGTTAATTGGATGGCCAGGAGAGTAAGTGGTGTTGTCTAAAGATGATTCTATGATTCTATAAATTTCTTTACTCTGAGGGTAGTGGAACACTGGAACAGGTTGCCCAGGGAGCTCGTCGAGGCCCCTTCCCCGGAGATATTCAAGGTGAGGATCGATGAGGCCCTGGGCAACCTGGGCTAGTCAGGGGTGTCCCTGTGACTGCGGGGAGGTCGGACTAGATGACCTTTGGAGGTCCCTTCTGGCCTGGATGATTCTATGAAACAAGGATCCCCAACCACTGCTGGAGCAGATGACCTTGGCAGAGCAGAGCCCAGCTGTGGTCTCGTTTCTCTGGCCTGGGAGAGGTTCTGGTGTGTCTCTGGCCCCTGGTTTGAGGTCCCCTCAGAGCAGAGGGTGGCACGGACAGAGGTGTTCCCCTGCGGCTACAGGGGCTGTTTGTTCAACGCCCGTGGGTTTGTCCCTGCGGTGGATGTGACAGGGAGGAGTTCTGAGCATCCACGATGTCCCGTGTTGGCCGCCGCGTCCCACTCGCCCGAACTCACGTCTCTGTGCAGCCGCCCGCAGCTCCTCCACGCTGTAGACGGAGAGGCGGCTCACGCCGCCGCACACCGAGCCCCTCTGGCCCCTGCACTCGCTGTTGCACTCCTCGGGCCTGGCGGCCCTGGCCGGCAGCGTGTTCCCACAGAAGCACTCGGCTCCGTAGGCCAGGCCCGCGTAGCTGTAAGCCCTGCGGGAACAGAACCAGCTGCTGCCGGGACCCGCACCCCAACCCGTCCCCTCGCCCAGCCCAGAGGGACCTCTGTTTCTGCTGCCCAGCCGCCCCACGCCACTGGCCATGGCAGTGACCGGTGATGGTCAGAGCCTGGCTGGCACTGCCTGCCTGTGCCCGGGGGGTCTCGGCATGGCGAGGTGAGCTTTGCCCCTCAGCATGGACACCCAAGCAACAGCCCCATCCCCAGTGTGCCGACATGCTTTTGCCATTCCCATGGGTTTGTCCATAGTTATTTTTTAATATCTTTAGATCGAAGGTTTGGACTAGGGGGCAAATATCAAACAAAGGTTATCTAACAAAAGCGTGATTTTTGATGAGGACAACAGGAAGCGCACCGTAAGCAGCCCTGCTGTAATAAAGCGGGTGGGCAGCAGGGCAATAGTCTGCTTGAAGCAAGGCAGCAGAGCTGCGCCGTGCCTGGAGGTGTGAGATAATCACACTTTTCACAGATGCTATATATTTAACACATGCTCCTCCTTTTCAAGTTCAGTTTCGCTTATTGTTGGAAAAGAGAAAACTTGCAGTGGAAAAATGCCACTCACCTCTCGGCACAAGCTTCCTGGCAGTGAGATACTGTCATCTTTCTTAAGTCATAAAACACGGCTCCCTTCAGCGTCCTCTCCCTGGGATCATCGCTGAAGCATCCCACATAGGTGCCTGCGTGCGAGACCAGAGTCAGGCGGCGTGGAGGGATGGGGAGAGGGGGAACCCGCACGGGGCTGTGCCCCACGGAGTCACGGCCCCATGGACCCCTCTGCCGGGACCCGCCTGGGGGCTTCTGCTGAAGGGGCAGCCCCCGGTGGAAATGAACTGAAGGGAAACGCACGTTTCCCCTTCCCCAGGGTATTTAACAACCTGCGTTTGCAGACCTGGGCTCTGCCACCACCCCGGGGCCCCTCGGGGACAAAGCACGGCAAATTTCTGCAGGAAAGGAGAAGGTAGTCTTCAAACTTGAGAAATCTCGTTGGATTTCTCCCAAATTTTCTTTAATATCCCTGGTTGAGAATAAGACGTTGCAAGAGAAATATTAAGAAAATCAATTTTCTTTGGGTACATAGAGTTATATTAGAGCTATAATGGAAAGATAACTTCAGTCTTAACTAGGCAGCACCATCTCGCTATCGCATTGAACTATCTCTTTTTCTCCAGTGTAAATGAATCTTTTAAAATGCGTCTTGCTTTACTTAGCATATGAAAGATAAATATTTCTCTTAGACCGCATCCTATGTTAAGCCTCTTTTTTTGTTGTCATGAGCAAAATACTATAAAAATCCAGCCCACGTTTTAATATATGATTGGAAAGATGGTGCAGAGTCCCACTATTATACAACAATCATGTGTATATAAGTACATTTTATTGTTAAAATATGAAGGAAAAAAGGCAATTTGATTTTAGAAGTAGCAGTACTGAGATGGTAACACAGGGAAATTAAATAATGTGAGCTGTGGATAGGAAGAGAATATATGATGAAAAATGGAACTAAAGAACCTTATATTAGCAAAAAAGTAATCTACAAGAAAAAGAAAGTTCAGGCCAGTCTAACAGAGATTATGGATCTAGGAATAATAAAACAACATTTAAATATTACAACCACAGCAGCAGGTTCAAAGATCTGCACATCGGAGGTTTGCAGAGGTGCAATTAGAAAATTCCCAGGCTGTGAGGGGATGGTACGGGGATGTGCCCTGAGCCCCTGCAGCGTGAGCAGGAGAGAGCTTGATGTGGAAAAGGGAAAAAGAAAAAAAAAAAACAAACAAAAAAGAAGGACTTGAATTTGGTCGCTTTCTGGTGAACACAGCACAAGGCAAAGCCAGCGGGAGGTGGTCCCGGTCTGCTGGAGCAGATGCTGTGGGGTTTGTCTCAGGTCAGGGGTCTGCCCAGGGAGCTCACTGAGGTTGGCTGCGGTGGTGGGGCAGGGGCAGAGCAGCACTGGGAAGTGGGGGTGTTACTGGGGGCACTGGTGAGGAAGGCACCAACACAGCCCCTGTGGAAGCAATGTGCCACGTGGCTGAGCTGTGACCGTGGGGCAGCCCTGGGGCTGAAACAGGCAGGATCCCCACGGAGGAGAGCAGGGCATCTCGGAGGGGTCCGTAATGAAATAACAAGTCAGTTTAGTAGGAGAAGTGGTGGGGTGTAGGATAACATGCTCTGTGTAGGTAGTTAAATTTTTAATTGATAATTTCCAAAGGCATTCCAATGCTTGTTAACAATACTGTTATTAATCATGTCACTTCATGCTCAGTCAGATATTCAAATGATGCATATTTGAATCAAAACAATCCGGTGGGATGTAGCAGTCAATCGTCCTCCTGGGCCTGCAGGCAGAGCCTGAGCGAGGCACCAGCCTTTAATGACTTTATGCTGCATTTTCAAAATTTATCTTTTTGGTTTTAAGTTGAAGTTTTTAAAATCAGGTTTCTACTCTGCCTGGTATTAGAGTAGCTCATAAAGACTTGCTCAATTTATCTACTTTTTATCTATTCTTTTGTTCAGCAGGGTGGGGGGATGGAGAGGAAAATCCCCCAAGGCAGGGGCACTGGAGCAGCCCCTGCAGCTCTGTCCGAGCCCCTCCTGCCGAAACCCCCAGCCTCTGCTGAGCAGCATCTCCCTGCTCTGCCACCAAAACCCGCAAGCCAGGGCATGCTGGGGAGCTGTTGGATGCTCCAGCTGGGTGCTCCAGGTAGCTCCAGCAGTTCCAGTTTGCCTGACTCACGCTATGTGACTCACCTCCCATTCACCATCACCTTCCTGCTCCCATTTCTAACAATTCACCCAGGAGGAGTCATGTGATGGCACCCATTCTGTGGGATTTTGGCAGAAGATGCCCCTTTGTTTGGGTAAATTTATTCAACAAGCTGAAGAGCAGTTTGGTAATGTGGTGTCTAGTCATCCAGATCCCGTTCCTCTTTTTGTTATCAGTGAAACGTCTCCAGGAACAACTAGTTCTTCTACAGGTGATGGATCAGAGATGGCAAAGTCATGATGTGATGCGAAAGCCTTGAGAGCAGGGTCAGTCACCTCACCTGAATACTGATGCTTTCTGTGTTGGGCTCCTCAGGGGGTTTCTCTGCTCCCTGGGGACACCCGGGGGTGACCGTGGTGTGGGGTCTGCATGGCCAGCAGCCCCGTGGTGGGACAGCCCCAGGCTGGCTCCCAGCCCTGTGCCCCCACCGCCCCTGATCCTCAGGGTGTACACCGGGAGCCTGTCTCCCATTCCGGGGGCTCTCCAGCCATCACGGTGGTGGTTTGGCCTCAGGAAGGGAGGAAGGGCTCCATGGCCCTCGCCCTGCCCCCTAAGAACAGTGTGTTTGCAGGTCACCGAGGGCAGGGCAGGAACACCAATGTGTCTGCAACGGCAGAATTTAGTATATGCTCTCACCAAGGAGGCACTTCTAGACTTAAGGTATTGTGTGGTTTTAGATAGTTAATTTAATAAACCCTGTTTTTAAAGTGTTCCCTGTTCTGAGAAAGAAAATCAATTAAATAGTGTTCATCTCTGCCTGCTTGAAGAGAAAATAATTTAAATTACGGAAGAATATTTCACTGTCTGGGCCTTCCTTTCAATCAATAAAACTACATTTTTTGGAGGAAGTTGCAGCTCAGGGACGTCAGGATCATACTTTGGCCTATGCAGATGCTGGGGAGCTGGTTTGGAAGCGGTGATGAGCCCGGAGGAGGGTGATGCTCGGCCCCAGGAGGAGGTGCAGGTTATGTGTGTGCCCGAAACCAGGGTAGGGATACGTCCCTTACCTTTGTGCTCAGCCGTGGGCTTCATGGCTTTAAATCCCGCTGTCTGCACGGGCTCCTGGTCGCTGATGAACCTGTGAAACCACCTCCTCCTCAGCTGCCTGAGCTCCGAGTTGCGGGACACAAGCCACCGCGGGCCGTGCCGCTGGTCCAGGGATGGCTCCTGCATCGCCTCCATGGCCACCAGCAGCCTGGGACTGGGGTTGTGCAGCGTCCGGGGGTCTGCGATCCCGGCCCCCGCCATCCCGTCTGGCAGGGCCTGATTCCCAGAGGTCCCACGTGAACCTTGCTGGATCACCAGGTGGGTCCGCTGGAGCAGCAGGAGGCTGCCGGCCATCAGGTAAGCTGCTGTCAGGAAGAGGAGCAGAAACTGGGTCCGAACAAGAAACTTCTGTAGCCTGAAGAAAGCTTTGGCCATGCCCTTACTGGAACCGGGCCCTTCACGCCTCCCGACGGGCCCCCAAATCTCCACCTGGCCGGGCGCTGGCTTCTCCCATAAGTTCAGCCCATCCCTTCGATGCCTCCTCCCCAAGAAAAGCCTTCTCCTTGGCCAGCCGTGGCAGGGGGAGCAGCCTTCAGGAGTCCAGGTGGCCCAGGGGGTCCCCACGCCCCCGGGGCAATGCCATCCTCCTGCTCTGCCCAGCCACCAACAGCCGATGCTGGAACCTGGAACACCAAGGGGGAGAAGCTGGTTCACAACCAAACAGAAAATACTTGTCATCAGGGTGACTTTCCCCCACCCACCCCTCTTCTTCAGCTGAGCCTTTCTCCATCTGTTGTTTATAATTATGCACTATAGAAACTATAATCCAATCAGAAGGATTGATTAACAAGCAGCTAGTTTCAGATCTTCAGCCTGCTTTTTTTCTTCTTTCTTTGATTTGGAATGAACAAGAAATACCTTTATGATGAGGTTATTTCTCTTGGGATGTTTGGGAAAAAAAGCTCTTTGTTTTCTTTTGTCAACAGCCGACATCTCCTCTCCCTGTCGCTGGCTGAACAGGCAGCCGCAGCAGCGGCAGCTTCTCAGGGAGGTGTTCCCAAATTCCTCCCTTTCAGCGGAACAGTAGCTAAGCTACAAATGCACATCAGGGGGAAGTAGCAGTGTGGGGGTGCGGGGAAAAAAGAGTTGCATCAACTCAAGATAGACCGTTACTAATCTCTTTGCAGCGCAGTACAGCCAGGCTTTCTGCTGGAGGATATCTGGGGTGCTGTGCTTACAGAGCTGGGGAGCTGCTGTGCCTATCGCCTTAAAAGAAACTAGAGATCCTACTATTTTTTTAGGTTTTGCTGTTGCCCAGTACTGACATGGGGATGCATGGACAGAAACTAGTGTATATTAAAAAAAATAATAAATCATTTCAAGTTTCCCCAGCTATCTCTTGACTCACTTCTGCACTTTGTGGGCATCACTCGTGCTGATGTATTCCACGATGGGATTGTCTGGGCGAGAAAAGCTCCTTTGTGCTCTGGGGAGCCTTTAACCTCCTGGAGCCAATAAAAGCTGGCATCTCCCCATGAGCTCCTGTTTTCCCAGTCTGCCGCTGTTCTGTGGAGCCAGGCAAGTGCTGAGAAAAGATGCAGTGTGTTCCAGAAAAGAAAATATTATGGCTTTTGCTTAACTTGTATTTGGGGCACACTCTTGATACCCACACCCGTGGCAAAGAAACATCTGTTCCCTGTGTTTCTTGTTTCAGTATCTGCGTTTGTTTTGTGGCTATAATTCATGCGCCTTCTTTAAACTGATGCTGCCAATCCAGTCTCTACCCACTCCCTTTCTCATTTAGTTGTGCAACTTCTGTCTATCTTTAGCAGCAACCAAAGGGAAAAGCTCAAAAACTTCTAGGCCTAAAGTAAGTTAAAGATCAGCTGAATCTGTAGTTAATTGAGGATGGATTCCTTTTGTGGGACCTTTCAGGCCCAGCTGCTGAACAGGGGTGGCACGAGGCAGGAATCTCCGTCTTCCAATCTTACATCTTAATCTTCCCGGGGGACACGCTTTTTTGATATTTTTTTTTGATTTTTTTTTTTAAAGTTTGTGCACGGTCTCAATTGTATCAGGCTGAGTAATGACCAAAAATACTCCAGGTGTTTCTCCAAGAGCTCAGCCCGAGAAGCAGTCACTGCTCTTCCTCCCGGTACCCGTGGGTCCGTGGGCAGCTCCTGGGGCTGTGTGGCAGGAACGTGCTGCAGTCGGCTGAGACCCCTTCCTCCAGTGCGAGTTACCGCAGCTCCCTCCTGATCAGCTCCCAAGCCAAAGGAAATGCATTGATTTACACCAGCTGAAGAGCTGACCCTCAGAGTTAAATTATTGAAAATCTCTGATCAACGTTGTGAGCGCTGGAGAATTACAGTAAAAGGGTCAGAAGTACCGAGACAGATGAACAGGAAATTACCCATAATTAGGTACTGCGGATTGTTACTGCGCTAATTTGTCTGAAGAAATACTGTCCATCAGCACAGGTGTGATGTCATTCAGTAGTTGTTCCAGAGGTGGAGGCTCTGGGAAGCTTGAGCTGTTCCCAAAGGGGCTGTCTGACCCAGGAGCAGACACGCTGCCCATATCAGCCCCCTGATCCGGGGGGTGCGTGGGGAAGCTGTGGAGCGGGGGTCGGGCACCTTATGCGTGAAGGGCATCGGCTGCCCAGCTTTATCCCTTTCATGCTGCTGTGTGCCGAGTCTTGCCGTGGGTTTCAGTGGCGTTTCTCTGTGTTTCAGGGATGAGAGGGGGCACAGGTGGAGGCTGCACCATCCCCATGGTGAGGGGACCTGCCACTCGTGGTGATGCTCCTGGTGCCACCGCCAGCCCAAACAACCCCCTGGGGCTGGCCAGCCCCATCTCCCTGGCACCAGGAGCATTACCACCAGCTGCATCCCTCCTGAGCTGAGCATCCCAAACTCCAAGAAACATGTGGCACAGCTCCCGTGGGATCTGCCTAGTTCCTTTGTTTACTAAGGAGAAGCTGCTGCTGGGTCTGCGAAGGGTAACTTTGCCTTTGCCCCGGTGGCTGGAAAAGTTTAAACGGCAGCAGCCAATGTTCCTGCAGTCAATCCGACGTATATAAATTACCTCCAGATGCATTCGCCCCCAGCGCAGTTGCCATGACAGTGCATTGTAGTAAAAACCCAACCAAATAAATAAGCAGACTCTCCGCCCACAGCAACTGCTGCAAATGTGCAACTCAAAAATTAAATGTTGCTTTTTTAGTGGGGAAATAGCGGAGAGCGCTGCTGGCATTAAAAAGAAAAAAAAAGCCATTTGATTTTTCCATAAACTGCATATTGCAATATCATCAAAGTATGCCTAAAAGAATGGAAGTGCGTTGCTTTTGATGATGATATTAAAAAGGAAAGAGAAAGGAGGATATGACTGGTATCTGGTAATAGAAAATGTATCGTTTGTCTTTTTCATGCGTTTCACTTAAAATGAATGAAGCGAAATGGAAGAAGAATAGAGTCTTGAGTTCCTATTTATCAGTTTTTGCAGCCAAAGGGGGTTTAGGACCATATTAATTGAGGGTAGAATGAGTCAGTAAGATCATAAAATTATAATTGAAAGGACTTTGAGATGGGCAATGAGAACTGCTAAACAGCAGAAGAGACCTCCAGGTGAGGAGAACAGAGAAAGGGTTAATGCTGCAACCAAAAAAAAGGGAAAATAATTAGCACTGGCCAGGGTCACTCTGGGGTGGTGGGTGCTGGGCCTTCAGCACCCACAGGGTCCCCTGAGCCACTAGAAGGTGGTGCCTGTGGGCTTGTAAAATGGATAATTACTTGGTTATTGAGGGCAAGAATTTGATGGGGTCCAGAAAAGCATCGAGTGAACTTATTTTATAAAATATGAATTTATTCGCTTTAGTAGTGCTGGGTGAATTTTTAACTGTTCAGAAGTCAGGTAACTGGTCAGTTGTTTGAGCAGCATTTTCAGCTGTTTGTGCCTGAAAACGTCATTAGAAAAAATAGTTAGAGGTATTTTTTCTGTAAGACCTCTATATATACCTGCAGGGCTGAACACAGAGCAGAAACACGCATCTCCCCTGAAATCTCAGAATCTCAAAACATGAACCTGTTTTGATCTACTTCCTAAATTGGGTGATGGTGTGATTCCTGTCGCTGTCTCTGGGAAAGCCAACATCTTGAAAGACAAGTCCCTCTGGATCTGCCATGCCTTGACCTCCAGTGGCTTTGCCAGCTGGTGCCCATGTTTCAGACCTGGCCTCAGTGCCGGGGAATCCTCCCGAGCACTCCACAGGTGAGTTATTTGTTAATTTAGTTGCCCTCAGTTCTCAGTGCCGGCTCTCAGGGATGCTCTCCCAGGGGTTCTGCATGAACCTGCCATGCTCGGACAGGGCATGGTCCTGCTGGTGCCCACAGAGAAGCTGCTTTGCTTCCCTGTGACTTCCCTGAGACTTCCAAGCTCAAGGAGCAGTTACAGAGTTTTTAAGGGGTGACTGAATACTGCCAGGAGTGCTGGGAAAGCTGGTAAAGGCTGAAGACACTGGAGAACAGCCCTGGACTTGGAGACGAAGAGTCGCTCAGTTGAGGGCTGTCCCTTAACAGGCTGCTCAGTGCAGAAACGTGGGTCAATACGGCACTGACAGCTGCAGCTCATCCACAGTGGATCTTGCCTAGAGACCAGCAGGATTTTGCAAATTCAGAGTTCTTGGCACAGAAGCAAGACCATGTTTTCTATTGTAAACTGAAGGGAATTGGACTCACGACCTCTATTTTTAGAAAAATCCATTCTTCTTCCACATTTCTCCTTTCTTTTGTCAGATTTCCTTGAGGACAACCGCAGTCAGTCAGGACCCAGCTGGAGGGTCCTGGCTCACAGCCCCTTGTTTGGGGAACCACTGCCATTGCCTTGAGGCTGTTTGGAAAGTCAAGGCCAACATCATACTGTGTCAATGCAGGCTGGAGGGAAAACTCTTGAGAAGCCCCAAAAGTAACATTGGGATCCTGTCAAACATCCACAGTTGCCTTTATTCTGACGGGTAAAAGCACCCTGAGGAACCGTGAGCATCAGAGCCCCGAGGTGGCCCATGGCAAGTGCTCCTGGCAGCCCAGCCTTCATTGGTGGTCAGAGCTGTCTCTTGGGTTTTGAGAAAGAGGTTAAAAAGATGACAAAGGGGAGATGGCTGAGCTGTCCCCTTGTACACCGAGTGGAATCAACAGAGAAATTATACATTTTCCCAGTTTCCAAATCACGGGATAAGAGAGAAAAATGAAACCGTGGATCACAGTATGGAAAGCAGCACATGCTACAAGTAAAGCTTAGAAGAAATCTGGTGCTCTGCTGTCTTACGCCAAAAGCCACTCAAATCAAGACACAGGTTGATGCTGATGGATTTTGGCTCAGGTCCATTGTTATTTTTTCTAGTTCCTTAAGAAAGTGTCATGTGGACTCCTCTTACTAACTTAACAATGTACTTTAGGAATTTATGCAAAGGAAAGAGAGAGAGGTGATTTTGTAATTCTGTCACCTCTCCTAGGATATTCTGTCACCAAAAAGAAAGGAAAGTTTGACGAAGAGTTACTATAATACTCATTTCCTTCACCAACTTAAGCACACGCTTTTCTAGGAGATAAGGTCTATGGAATATAAGCCCATGGTTGGTTTTTCTGGCAGTTGCGGGGCAGTACTCAGGTGAGACCCAGCTGGGACCCGACAACCTGCCCTTTCCCTGCATTTGCCTTCCCACAGAGAAGGAACGCCACAGCTTTGCTCTCTGGTTTTCTCATCCCTGCCCTTCCTGCAAGTGGGAAACTCGAGGTGCTGTTCCCTGTGCCCCAGGGAGGGTGCCCAGCCCAGGCACTGAGTGCCCTCCTTTGCTCGGGCACATCCTCACATCCCTCTGTTTGAAACCCCCGTGTCGCTCAGTTCGGCTGCTGCAGAACTTGCCGAGGGCTTATATCTAAGTACAAGAAAAGGGTTTCTTCTCCGTCCCTTCACAAGCCACCTCCAGTTTTTTGAGTCAGAGAATAATCTGGCTTTTAAATATTTCTAGAAACTAACTCTTGCACCTCTTTCCCATCAAGACGAAGATTATCATCTAGGGATTTTCCATGAAGTAAGGAGGTGCCCCATGGGATGTAAGAGAAGGGACCTTCAGCCTGTCCTGACCCCTGGGGCCCTGCTCCCACCCACCCAGCACACCCAAAGAGCTGCCCTTGCTCCCTGGGCTTTCAGAACCGATAACCGCTTCTTCCAGCTCATGAAGTTTTACTTTCCAGAGGATGGATCTGTGCTGATGCTGCACACATGCCCGGCTCCCGAGCGGCTCTTTCCCGACCCGGTCCTGCTCCACGTGTGGCTTTAAGCACAGCGTCAGGTCTGTCACCAAAGGAGGAGGCAGGAGCTCCAGAGCCTCTCCCCACGCCGTGCTGGTGAGCACTGCAGCTTGGGAGGGTTTTCTGGAAAGTTTACCATTTCCTCCCTCACCTCTCCCTTCCCATTCTGTCTCTGAATTGAGCTTGCTACAAGATGTATTCACATTGCAAAGTTATCTTTGATGCTGATATAATGTTAAAACTGTTAAAGAATGAGGAACTGTGATAAGGCAGAAAAAATATTTATGCAGGGATAGCAGAGAGATGGAGAGAAGCTCTGTAGTCCATAAACAAGTCCAGTCAAGTTGAAAATGCACAAGTTAAAAATATACATACTCTCCACTGCACACGAGGTGGGGGGTGTTTTCCAGCTGGCAGATAATTCAGCTTTGGTGGGGAGAGGCAATGTCACGGGTCAGAGCTGCAGCCCGGAGAGTCAGTGCTAACTCCTGCAGATTTGGTCACGGCAGCTCCTTCCCTAGAGATTCCACTTTCTGGAGACTGATTTTCTAGCCCAGGGAGGTGTAAATCCAGACACCAGTTTTGGTGGGGACCGCAGCAGCCCGAGGTGAGGGATGCAGAGGAGCCCGCAGCGGGTCCGGGAAGGGTTCCAGTGCCAGCCTGAACAGCCACAGACTGTGGCCATGGGGCATTTCTCCCATTAATCCAGTACTCCTTACCCAGCTCACTGATAAAGCAATAGGCAGGACTGATTCCATGCCCGTGTGGAAAGATGCAGCCATACAGACAGCTACATTTGATAGGTATGGACACATACAGGTGTGTGTGTGTATTCTGTACGTGGAGGGATGTGCACTGCAAAGATCACGGATAATCTGCTGTCACCGCTCTGATAAACTGAGACCTGTCAGCAAACAGTATTCTCGAACCTAGAAAGTATTTTGATCAATAACAAACCATTCATGCATAATGTATATCCCTTTGATATTACGCACTCAAGCGCCCAGCAAACGATGCTTTATCTGCAATTTCAATCCCCACAGTATGGTTCTGTGACCACAGGCTGAAGTTTTGGAAGAGACTGTTGTAAAAAATGCAGCATGTATGGATTTTTGCCTCTTCCCCCCGTAGCTACAGATGAGATCTTTTCCTGTGTGCAAGGAAATCTGCTGGAATTAAAATAACGTGCAGAGCTGTAACTAAATTGCAGGTGTTTAGGAAGTGCCTTTCAGAAACCCCTCAACAGCCAAATTCCTGCAACACCCACCCACTAAAAATTGCTAGAGTCCATTTCTTTAGCACAAGGATGCTCCAGAGGCTGTTCGGGGAGGCAGAGCATTCCAGGCTGCCTCGCCAGGCTGTGACACCAACACACCCGCGTTATCCGTGCCGACTTTTCAAGTCTAATGTTTTGTGGACGCTCAGAGAAGGGCATCTCGAGAGCGAACTGCAGTCTTTATAAATAATGCAGCTAAGCCTCGCGTGCTTAGATGCCACGGATAAATTTAATAAATCAAACAGCCGTTCAGCCCGCGATGAATGCTAATACCCCAGCCTCTGCAAAAAGTTCTCCGGTTATCACTCGTGCCAGGGCCGGCTGACAAACAGCTTTGCAGGAGCAGATAATGCAACTGGGTGCGAGAAGGAGGAAAAACACCAGCTCACCTTGCTCTGATGGTGGAGAGGCTCCTCTCGCAGCCAGGCGAGTCCTCGGCAATCCAGGGAAACGTTACGGGGAGCTGCACCGCATGTCTGNGCTCAGGGGGCCGAGGGGCTCAGGGGGCCGGCGGCGGAGTCCTCCCTGGCCTCTGCGCTAAGCCTGGGCCCCCGCCGCTCCGCGCCTTTCATAACGCTCCCGCCGGCCGCCCCGCCGCCTCCCCCTGCCCGGAGCGGCGGTGCCGAGCAGCCGATCGGATGCTCGCCGCGTCCCAGGGGTGGGCAGGTCACCGGGAGACCCCGGCCCCTTCCCGGTGGG